>CM055265.1:181524393-181723423 GCA_029237695.1 Conchocele bisecta
ACATCACAATTCAATGATTATAATCTCAAAAATAGACTAAATGTGCATATGTATCCGCCGTGGAAGTGTAATAAATAGGATATTCCATCGTACATGTTTGAATAGCGGAATTAATACACTCGTGTCCGTCGACATCCGTGCAAGCAACTGGTTCGCTACACTCACTCGTTGCTTACGCGGAAGCCGACGCACACTCGTGTATTATTTCCCGCTATTCAAAATGTACGATGGAATATCCTCTATATATTCATTGTAGATAATGATGAGAGGGCTTGCTACACCTTCGCACGCATTGACTTGATGCATCGTGTTAAAACGGTAAAAGTAGCACAAAGCTAACTGGCCAGCCAAACTATTTCAGAAACATGGGAGGGGCTGGGTGGCATATGCATACCTATTAAAGCCTAATCATTCACTATATATTTATAGGAATAAAGATAAATAAAAAAAATTTGGTTTTGTTTTTTTACAAAAATAAGCATATTTTGTTACCACTCATTTGGATTGTTCATTTACTACATATAGTAGATAATTAAAAGTAATGGTTACAGCATAACTATACTGTCTTTCACATAGATTCAGTTGGTTTGCTGTGGTCTTTGGTGCTTTGTTGCTGCATGCTGGCGGTGGTTGGAAATGTTGTTTGGCAATACAGAGCCAGCAAGACATACGCTGCAGAAACTGAAGGGCATACTGGAGATTCAAGCTGGACTAATGACAGAGGTAATATCTTGTTTGCCATAATCCCAAGTTTATACAGAAACCTTTTTGGTTTCAATGAACATACCATTTGTATATAATTCCAGCACAAAAATATTTACACAATTCCTGAACGTTTGATTGGCCCGTAGCAAGTCTCTGTCCAAAATTTATATCCCAAAAACTCCCACGCCGAACTACTTTCCGTAACCGTGAGACGCAGTTAAAATAATTCTTAAGAAAACAGAAAATAAACACATTTTCTTGATGAATTTATTTTAAATGCTGGAATTATAAGGAATGAATGGCCTTTTTGTGGAATTTATCGGGGATATAAACTTGGAAAAGTCGAGGGAATTCCCGCGACTTTTCCAAGTTTATACCCCGATAAATTCCACAAAAAGGCCATTCATTCCTATAATATACTTTTCTTGGACATATAGCATATACTATAAAAAAAAAACTATCTCGGCTAAAATAAATTATTAGTAAACAATATCCACTTGTATGTTTCATGGATGTTTATGGAGACAGCCATTTTAATTACGTATTTGTTGACTGTGTTTACCTCAAATTATGTATGTAAATTGTTAATTATAAGTATGCATGAAGGAAGGTCATATTGTTAGAGTATTCTTATTTGTTTGTAGGGTCAATCAATAGGAAATATGCTGAGACTGTTTGAACCAACAAATACCAATTTAAGTAGTCGTAATTAAGAAATCTTGTGCAAATGTACAAATAATTCCGAGAGTACAGTGTGGCCTTTCTGGAGTCTTTCTATATGTTTGACAGGTTCCTACAAATACACAGCCCATAGGACTGCACATACCCCTCCAGCTTGAGCCAAACTTTGTACATCCCTGTGGTGCCAACTGTTTGGACGTGTGCAACTTTCTACTCAGTGTGTGCGACTTCAAGGACGAGAGATGGAGTGATTGCATTCAGAGCATACAGTCAGTACAGTGTACAGAAATGATTGATGCAGCTAAATACTTAACAGGTACATCATCATTCTTGTGACGGCAGGTAGGGAGCATGAATTCATCAATACTGAAATCCCGATAACCCTGATTTGGCCCTCGGGTACATATTTTGTTTTCCTGTACAGAGAGTTGAATCTGGTTAAACCCATTATAAGATAAGAGTATTAAGATTAATGCTATTCCTATTACTTTTAGGCGGTTGGGCTAAGTGACTCCGATGTGGTGATGACCTGGCACCATATCAGGTTTTGCAATTCTAATTTCAGGGCTGAATATATATCGCATTTTTTCTTCGTAACAATGACTCTTTCCAAGCAATACTCTCTATATACCATATTGTCCTATAATATACACCCAACCTATTTACCTATTTACCTATATATCCTATAATATACCATAATACACTCATTGTTACTTGCCACAGGACATCGTTCGTTTTTTTGCATGCCATTTACATTACTGACAGGGAGGGACGCCGACAAAAAATTGATAAACTTCATTTTTGTCGAACTACAAACCGATTGGTAAATACTTGTATAAATAATTAGTAGTCATGTGTTGCATGAATGTATATTTGCATATTATGATGTAACAAAGAGAAATAAAAAAAATGAAAAGATAAAAAAAAAAATTCAACATACATGTATGTCGGCATAATGCTGATATACATGTATGTTGAATGTTGTTTTTTTTGTCCATCACATAAATATCAGGGCCCGGTTGTTCAAAACACCAGTTAGCTTAACGGACTGTTAAATCCTTAACTGAATGGTTAAAATCTCTGTTAAAACAGAGATTTTAGCCATTCAGTTAAGGATTTAACAGTCCGTTAAGCTAACGGATGTTTTGAACAACCGGGCCCTGACTGTTTATTCTAGAATGCTGCATTCTAGAATAAACAGAGTGTGATATTTATGAGATGGGTTTGCATTGTTGTCTAAATAGATCATGCACTGCTTGTACTTGTAATGAATTTGTTGTATGTGCAGCATCGTAACTCTGGTCAAATAATGTGAATCTACCACTGACTATGTGTCCAAATATTAAAGCTGTATGTACATGTATAAGCATTCAACTTTTTCCGACTCTGTATCAGACCTTTTTTACCCTTGTGTGTGAAGTATCGTCATAAAAAAATGTATTGCCTTGTGGCATATGTAGCCACAGTTTACAAATGGTTACAATCTTGTCAGTTTATGGTAATTTAGTCTGTAAAATCCTCTAGAGGCTTCTAAGCTGCAATTTAGATCTTTATAAGGCGTAAGGAGTGTGTTAACTCTTTGCATGCTGGGAAACTTGTGGGCTATAAATAGTTCAAAACTAGCAGACAAAAATTCATCATATTTTCTTGTATTTCTCCCCGTAAATATCATGAATATGTCTTGGAATTTCATTAGAATTGAGTCCGGAGGACTCAATTCTAATGAAATTTCAAGACATATTTACAGAGAGAAATAAAACATATACTCCTAATTTGCTTGGCGGATATTTTCACCGCTAGCATGCAAAGAGTTAACTAAGGTACTATGCTGGTGAAATCTTCGTTCCAGTTTGTAATATTATACAATCAATATAACTTATCTGTTACAGGTATGTGTCTGTTCAGAACAGAGAAGTATATTGATGCCCTGCCAATGCTTAGTGATCTAGCAGCTACTTCAAGTTTCACACAGAAGTATCGAGCCCAGCTCTACTGCAATATCGGAAACTGTTTGTCTAAAATGGTAAGAAATGGTGGTGAATTGCCCCACATTACACTGTATGGTTAACACGAGCAAATTTAGTTAATAAATCATAGGTTGAATGTTTCAAAGTTGCAGTAAAATACCTAATGATCTTGCTCTCCATGCAATATGTTCTATTCACATGGCTTCAGCGATGGTCAATAAAAGGAATTCAACAATCCCTGTCCATATTTACTTTCCTAGTTGTAATACAGTGGAACGTCTTCAAACCGGACATCCTGTGAGGACCCCAGAGTGTCCAGTTTAGAGAGGTTCCACTGTAATTTGGGTATATGAGTGCTGCAATACATATTTGTATGCATTGCGATCATGAACAGGCATTACCAATATACGTTCATTACGGTTAAAAACTACCAAAATTGAACAAACACATGTGGTCTTGCTGTCCGGTTTAGAGGGGTTTTACTGTACATGTACCTGTACATGGTTCTGTTTGCAGAACAAGCCACAGCTTGCCATTCACATGTATAAGGAGGCCCTGGCAGCTGACTTTGGTTCCCTGTCTCCCCTGTACAGCATAGCCATCCAACATCGACAGCTGGGTACCACTGATATGGAACTGCAATGTCTCCAGTCGCTGGTCATGGTAAGTTAACATCTGTTTCCATGTCGCTACTGTATAGATTAGTTTTCCAACATCCACAGCTTGGGACCACAGGCACGCACATTATTCAGAAATTGCAGATACACACTAACTATTTTTACTGTGGATACTATAGGAATGAATGGCCTTTTTGTTGAATTTATCGGGGTATAAACTTGGAAAAGTCGCGGGAATACTGAACGATGGCTGGAAGGCCTCGTCCAGTATTCCCGCGACTTTTCCAAGTATATATCCCCGATAAATTCAACAAAAATGCCATTCATTCCTTATAATTCCAGCATTTGAAATAAATTCATCTGACAAGAAAATGTGTTTATTTTCCGTTTTCTTAAGAATTATTTTAACTGCGCCTCACGGTTACGGAAAGTAGTTCGGCGTTGGAGTTTACTGGGATATAAATTTTGGACAGAGACTTGCTACGGGCCAATCGAATGTTAGGGAATTGTGTAAATATTTTTGTGCTGGAATGATTGTTAATCCTTAAAACATTTCAGACAATACAACTCTACATTTGCAAACACTATGGACACAGATGAACCGGCTCGTAACAAGCTGTCTTATCAGAATCTGCTGTGTTTGCTATTATTGTGTATGTTAAGACAATTGTTTGGATTAAATCCAATAGTCCAAGAGTAACATAGAACAGAATATGTGCTGTATTTAGGGTTGAAAAATGTTAACAATACTTGTAGGCACTGAGCAATAAGAGCACAGACCAGAGTGATGCAACTACATCAACCAGTGTGGATCTGTATCAGATGGTGCACCTGAGAGATGATGATGTCACCTACCACCAAGCATTGTACACCCTTGCACAACAATATACACATTATCACAGGTGAACACTACTTGGGGCATCGGCTGACAAAAAAAAGAACAGTATTTTTTAGATTAATGACCTGTGAGCGCATGTCACAATGCTTTTCTAATCTCCATATAGGAATGAATGGCCTTTTTGTGGAATTTATCTGTGCGCCTCACGGTTACGGAAAGTAGTTCGGCGTGGGAGTTTACTGGGATATAAATTTTGGACAGAGACTTGCTACGGGCCAATCAAATGTTAGGGAATTGTGTAAATATTTTTGTGCTGGAATTATTGGTGTGTTATACCGAGGCTCAATTGCTTATTGTACATGCATATGTGAATGTGAATGTGCATATCTGAATGTGAATATCTGAATGTGCATATCTGAATGTGCATATCTGAATGTGAATATCTGAATGTGCATATCTGAATGTGAATATCTGAATGTGCATATCTGAATGTGAATGTGCATATCTGAATGTAAATATCTGAATGTGAATATCTGAATGTGAATATCTGAGAATGTGCATATCTGAATGTGAATATCTGAATGTGCATATCTGAATGTGAATATCTGAATGTGCATATCTGAATGTGAATATCTGAATGTGAATATCTGAATGTGAATATCTGAATGTGCATATCTGAATGTGAATATCTGAATGTGAATATCGAATATCTGAATGTGAATATCTGAATGTGCATATCTGAATGTGAATATCTGAATGTGAATATCTGAATGTGAATATCTGAATGTGAATATCTGAAAGTGCATCTGAATGTGCATATCTGAATGTGAATATCTGAATGTGCATATCTGAATGTGAATATCTGAATGTGAATATCTGAATGTGCATATCTGAATGTGAATATCTGAATGTGAATATCTGAATGTGAATATCTGAATGTGAATATCTGAATGTGCATATCTGAATAATGAATGAATATCTGAATGTGAATATCTGAATGTGCATATCTGAATGTGAATATCTGAATGTGAATATCTGAATGTGCATATCTGAATGTGAATATCTGAATGTGCATATCTGAATGTGCATATCTGAATGTGAATATCTGAATGTGCATATCTGAATGTGAATATCTGAATGTGCATATCTGAATGTGAATATCTGAATGTGAATATCTGAATGTGCATATCTGAATGTGAATATCTGAATGTGCATATCTGAATGTGCATATGTGAATGTGCATATCTGAATGTGAATATCTGAATGTGAATATCTGAATGTGAATATCTGAATGTGAATATCTGAATGTGCATATCTGAATGTGAATATCTGAATGTGCATATCTGAATGTGCTATGTGAATGAATGCAATATCTGAATGTGAATATCTGAATGTGAATATCTGAAAGTGCATATCTGAATGTGAATATCTGAATGTGCATATCTGAAAGTGCATATCTGAATGTGAATATCTGAATGTGCATATCTGAAAGTGCATATCTGAATGTGCATATGTGTCAAATGGCATTTTGTCAGCTAATGGCTCATTTAATGTAAATAAAAGTATTGTGCGGAATGTTCTCATGTCTCGTCCATGTCTGTCTCAGTAGGTTATTATTGGCCTGTGATAAAGGATAATACAATACTGAAAGTGACCATTTATTACACACCTACTGTACATTGATAGATTGTGTATTTTTGTATTGAATATACAACCATGTAATACTGCATGCTATATTTCCTACCATAAGTCAATGCTTTGATGTGAATGGTTCATAACCTTGTACTGAATGTTAAAGTGGGATTATTATATTTAAAGGGAAAAGGGTAATGTGCAATCCTGTGCCCATGGCATGGACACTACAATGGCCTTCATGTAATCAGACTCCTAGAATATGCATTTCTAAGTACAATACAATATGTCACATTGTCTGTGTTTCAGACATGAAGAGGCCTCCAAGAGTTACTTGGACTTGATTAACTACCTGACAGGCAACATGGATACTCGCCAGGTACTTATCTTAACTGAATCTTGCACACCTGGGGGCCTGTAGCCGATTTCATCAAAATTGCAAAGTATACTTTAATATCTTCAATTTTATGATAAATTTTTTTTTTTTTTTATTATACTGAATTTATTACATTATCACAGCCATTTTGGCTGTGATAATGTAATAAAGTCAGTATAATAATTCTGCAATATTTTAATCATCGCATATATGCAGTCGATAGTTCTATATGACATAAATGCATTTCAGGAAAAATAAATGATTACCCCTCAAATTATACTTTGCTAGAAAAGTATACTTTGCAATGTTGGTGAAATAGGCTACTGATGATCCGATGTAGTAATTGTCACCAAATTAGGGCGCTCCATTTCAGTGCTGAAATTTTTTATTGAAATTTTAGTGCTAATTGTTCACTGCTCTCATCATACTCCCTGAACAACATAACATCAATGGTCAATTATTAAATGATTTATTGCAGGTCCTGACAGCTGTAGGCATTCCACCGACCATACAGATCTACCATGAGACAATGGAGTCATTGCTAAAAGCTACAAAATACACAGACTGTATAGCAGTGTGTGACAGAACACTATTGGGTTACCATAACAATACCATACATGGTAACAGTGATAACAGTGAAAATGATAGTTGTATATCAAACCAGGAGTTTGATGTTCATGTTACTAGCTCTCAATTGGATACTAATTCAAAATTCTGTGATCTATCCAGGAAACGAAAACGATTCAATTCTAGAACATTCGGGTCAGACAAATGCAGTTCCCAAAAATTACAACTTCTAACCGATTCCATACATAACAGCTCATGTGTTGACTGTTTGGATAAGGATATAGTGACTCTGCAGTGCAAAGCCAAGGCCCTGGTCAATCTGGGAGACTTACAAGCGGCAAGAGAGTGCCTACAAAGGTTAGTACATTTTGTAATGTAATATTCACACATGCTGTCGTTCTGTAGTAGTATTTTAGGTTTAGTAGTGCACATGCTACCATGTCCTTAAATGACCTTAGCTGTTGATAGGCCGTTAAACCCCAACAAACAAACCATGTAAAATAATGTGTGTAACAAAATGTTTCCTTATACATATTTAGAAACTTGACTATATATAGAGGAATAAAATGTCGCAATTTCACCATAGTTGTGATACATCCATGTTATTTGCTGTCAATTGCAGACTATTAAATCTAGATTTTTGTCAATGGATGGCTTTTATATTTTATTCTTCAGTGCAGTTGACAGTGTTGAAGCGTACAGACTACAAACTTTCCAGGCAGCTGCTGCATATCCTCGGTCATCTCCTCCAGGCAAGCGACAAAGACATGTTAAAACTTGCAACAGCAATAGCAGTATAATGACTGACAATTACAGTGTGAACAATGTTGAGGATAAGGAGGCAAATAGGTTGGCCCAGCTGGAATCAGACTTGTATTTGTGCCTGGGGAGTACCTTGGAGGAGCAGGACAAGTTGTCAGATGCATTACATTGTTACAGGCTGGCAGCTCAACTTACACCAGGTATGTAAACGTTGTGGGTTTCATTCATTCCAGTATTTATCATACAGTGCATTCAGAATACACTGGCAGAATGAGCTAACCAAACCAGTGATACACACCTCTCCATAGTGTATATAACATAAACATGATATACCGGTACTTCCTTTAAATTATTAATTGTTGCTGAATTCCTGATTGTATACAGGGGCGGATCCAGCTCCTATTTTCGAGCTCCCCAGAGTGAAATGAGTTTGCTAGTGGGGTCCAGGGGCATGCACCCCCCCCCCCACCAGGACAAATTTTGAAATCTAGATGTCCAGAAATGCACTTTCCTGTGTTTTACGGCATTTAAATTCTGACTCCAACTGATGGTAAGCTGTGATCTATGTAAACTCTGTGGCTGAACGAGGGGGGGGAGGGGGGGGGTTGCAACCCCGGAAACCCCCTTCCAGATCCGCCCCTGTTGTAGAATAAACAATCAGACTATTATCTTAAAACATTATATCAATAGCTACCTATCCATGATATGTCATATTTTTCTTTTGTGTAAAACTGGGCTAGATAGTAACAACATCCACAATAATGTATAAGTGCATGTATCGTATTGTGTAGCCCAACTGAAAACAGATAAATCAAACATTGTGTGAACATGGTGTCCATCATTCAGGGTTTGCTGGTAGTCTCTCCTCCACGTTGCATTTGTCTGCAGGCATGTACTGTATGCATGTGTAGTTGTAGTTTATTACATAAAATGGGCTTTAATAATATAATAATTCCAGCACAAAAATATTTACACAATTCCCTAACATTTGATTGGCCCGTAGCAAGTCTCTGTCCAAAATTTATATCCCAGTAAACTCCCACGCCGAACTACTTTCTACAGGTGCACTGTAAGTGCTGTCAATGTAAACAAATGGCTGCCGTCTGTCAAAATAAACACATTTTCTTGATGATATTATTTCAAATGCTGGAATTATAAGGAATGAATGGCCTTTTTGTGGAATTTATCAGGGATATAAACTTGGAAAAGTCGCGGGAATACTGGACGAAGGCCGGAAGGCCTCGTCCAGTATTCCCGCGACTTTTCCAAGTTTATACCCCGATAAATTCCACAAAAACGCCATTCATTCCTATAATGAAATCATCATTAAGATAATATCCTTATATTATTGTGTAGAGAGTGTCGTGATTAACAGAGATGATTGAAAAACTGAATCGGGTATAGCGCCTGTTGCACAAAATGTACAGGAATTATATAGAGATGACAATGTACTTGTACAATTGTCACACCTGTACTATGAAATAGGTTTTGAGAATTTGCTGTAAGCTAATCATATGTGATGCACTATCAAAACAAGAAGCTGTTTATTGGCTTGCACATGCAGCCTGTTGCCAAGATGTGCTAACAGTTGTTTGTATTAATCATATGTTCACAACATTTTGTCACATTTAATGTTGATGTTTTAGTAGTCACTTGAGACAATAAAATAAATACCTGTCTGAGGCTGATTTGTTAGCCAGGTTTTTTGAAAAAAAATCCAGGCTATTGGATTGGCGGAAGCCGGGCGGGCGGGCGGCGGGCGGCGTCCACAATCAATGTTAAGTTTTCGTGTTTGAGTCCATTTCTTTGTTACTGTACCACCTAGGACCACCAAACTTTCACAGCTTCATAATCAAGGGGTGCCCACCACATATCACTATCTAACATGTTACTTTTTTTTTAACTTCACCCATTTTTTCCGCGTAATCGACTTAGCCATTTTCAATGTTAAGTTTTCGCGTTTACAATGTTAAAGTTTTTCGTAAAGTTTAATCCATTTTCTTTCGTACTGTACCACCTAGGACCACCAAACTTTCACAGCTCATAATCAAGGGGTATCCACCACATATCACTATCCAACATGTTTACTTTCTTTTTTTTTAACTTCACCCATTTTTTCCGCGCAGTCGACTTAGCCATTTTCAATGTTAAGTTTTCGCGTTTACAATGTTAAGTTTTCGTGTTTAAGTCCATTTCTTTGGTACTGTACCACCTAGGACCACCAAACTTTCACAGCTTCATAACCAAGGGGTGCCTACCACATACAACTATCCAACATGTGACCATTTTTTTACCTTCACCTATTATTTCTACGTAATTGCCATTTTCAACGTTAGCTTTTTAACGTACGTCTGGTTAGAGTTTTTTGGTTAAAACTTTTACGTTATACTATATCTCTGCAACTGCTTCGCCCATTACCTTGAAACTTCACATGGGTGTTTATCATCATCCATATTTTCATTCTAACCCCCAACCGTGCGGCCCCTGTGCCCATTGTCAAGGTCAAATTACTTTGAATTTTTTTGTTAAAGTTTTTTCGTGTACTATATCTCTGCAACTGCTTCACCCAATACCTTGATACTACACATGGGTGTTTATCATCATTGTCGCACCTGCTTGCGGAAAGCACGATCCTGTGCCCAATGTCAAGGTCAAATTACTTTGAATTTTTTTGTTAAAGTTTTTTTGTGTACTACATCTCTGCAACTGCTTCACCCAATACCTTGATACTTCACATGGGTGTTTATCATCATTGTCGCACCTGCTTGCGGAAAGCGCGATCCTGTGCCCAATGTCAAGGTCAAATTACTTTGAATTTTTTTGTTAAAGTTTTTTCGTGTACTATATCTCTGCAACTGCTTCACCCAATACCTTGATACTTCACATGGGTGCTTATCATCATTGTCGCACCTGCTTGCGGAAAGCGCGATCCTGTGCCCAATGTCAAGGTCAAATTACTTTGAATTTTTTTTGTTAAAGTTTTTCGTGTACTATATCTCTGCAACTGCTTCACCCAATACCTTGATACTTCACATGGGTGTTTATCATCATTGTCGCACCTGCTTGCGGAAAAGCGCGATTCTGTGCCCTATGTCAAGTTCAAATTACTTTGAATTTTTTTGTTAAATGTTTTTTCGTGTACTATATCTCTGCAACTGCTTCACCCAATACCTTGATACTTCACATGGGTGTTTATCATCATTGTCACACCTGCTTGCGGAAAGCGCAATATCGTCAGCATTTTGGCATACGTCCGTCCGTTCGTCCGTGTGTCCGGTTAAAGTTTTTTGGTTAAAGTTTTTCCATCTACTATATCTATTTTTTTAGTGTCCATGCCTCGCCCCAAGGCGCGACATGCAGGCCACGGCCATCTAGTCTACAAAAAGTGGGTATAATTATGTTATCCAAGTGTCTATGCTTGGAAAAAACCTGGCCTTCGTGGCTTTGCCTCGTTTCTTGTTATATATTTATTACATATTCGTAATACATGTACAGCTGAATCTCGTTATCTCCATATCGTTTATCTCGATATACCTGCTTATCTCGATATACGTCCCAGGTCCCAGCAGAATTCCCTATATATATCATATATTTTATTCCTGATAACTCGATATTGGATATGTCGATATATCGGTTTACTCGAAGTGGGAATCGAGTCCCGATAGTATGTTTCCTTCACATTTGTATTCTGATATGTTGATGCGAAAATTAACGCCAAGTCTGAATCAGTGCCATTATCTCAGGTAAGTTTTCACACGTCTATAGAAACCAAAGACACCGCCGCCGTTAAAATGCGTTTAAAGTTGCATGACCAGTTAAAGCAGTGCACTTAAAACCATAATTAATCAATTAAACTTAATGTGATATCAAATCTCTTTTAACAGAAAAATGAATTAAACGGTGTAGCAATAAGTAAATCGTCTGTTAATTACAAAAACAGCTTAGAATAAACTCAAGCAGCGATTTATGAAAACCCGGAAATAAAGTAGAGGCATTAATTTTCTGAAGCGATTTTGTTCAGATTTTTTTTTCGAGAAATTTGGCAAATTGTTATCTCGAACTTCTGATATGTCGATACATTTTCATCAGTACATTCGACTTCGTGATAACGAGAATGACCTGTAGTTGTAGAGGCTCCTCAAATGTTCTATCTATATGTGTGTAAACCTGTAAAAGATTATCCGTTGTAAAATAGTGCTTATACTGCTATAAAGATCTTTGTGGAAATTGATCAATGCCTCTATTTTTTACTGTCTTTAGGTGAAGTAAGAATCGCATATCAATGTACACAGACGTTGATTGCAATGAGCCAACCACGTCAAGCTGCCACAAACTGGCTAGGCTTCCGAAACATTCCTGTGGTGTCCAGTTATGTGAAGATGAAACGTCAGCTCGAGACAAAGCAGCAGCTTGTGAAGTATGTTTTGTTTTTTAAACATTTATATTTATGTAAACATGCAGACTACATGTACAGACACAATCTATGGTATTCCATATTATGTTCTGTTATACATTCTGTAAACTGGAATCTGGTTGATCCTATTACTACAGTGGGTGGCAGGTGGGAGCATGCGATGGGTAATTTAATGATCGGGGTTCATCCTTACCGGAATCCCGACTGGAGACCTGGTTTGGCCCTCACATACGTCTTTGGCATTTTGTATGTGACAGTTGAATCTGGTTATACCCCTTATAAGAGTAATCCTACCGGTATTACTTTTAAATAGGGGAAGGGGCCAAGTGACTTTGGTGCGGTATGGACCTGGCACCAGATCAGGTTATTCTAATTTCAGGGCTGAATATGTTGTATCTCGATGTAAATATTCCATTCTGATTTTGGGACTTTCCCCCCAATGCAGCAGGTTAAAACGGGATCGAACCTGTTTGCCCGGCCTTACATGACCTTAGCTGTTGATAGGCCGTTAAACACCAATAAACAAACAAACAAACAAACCTATTACTACAACCATGTCTTGCGTATCAGTATGTTACACTGGTTCATGTTGGGTAGAACTGTATCTGGAAGTGGAAACTCATCTGTACTCAATGTATAAAGTATTTGCCAAAGTCTGCCAACAATATTGTGTAAATAGTTTTTTGTATGTCACTTTATATGTTAAATGTTATTTGATATGGCTTACAACTTGTGTGATTTAATGTTGAACACACTGGTATGCCGAATGTCATGCTTTGTGTAAACGCCTAGAAAAAGTACTTTATGTGTTAAAGACCAATACAATACGTGTTGCATATTGGAAAACTGTTGCGTATTTGCAAAAACTGCACATCTTTCAAGAAATGTGTTCATCATTAAAGTGCATATTTTTTGTTGAAATTGCCAACATGTTTCATCGTGTGATTCCCCATATTGGTGCCTGTGCTGTATTCATGCTGGCTTACACCTACAAAACTATGGCTGGAAAGAGTGTATGTTCTGTTTTATTCTGTTTTAGGTCATCAGATACAGAGTTAGCCTCAGAAGACGAGCATCTGGTGGAAATGGACATCACTTGCCTGGAGCATGCAGTGAAATATTGTCACTGACGTAGCACAGCTGAGGTTCTGTTAACCCTTACAATGCTGAATTAAATTTTTTCGTCTGCTGGAAATGTTTTATTTTTAATATATCATCTCAATAAAAACCTGTTTTGGCAGCGCATGAGAATCGTCTCCACTGGAGACGATTCTCATGTGCTGTCAAAACAGGTTTTTTGTTAAGAATTAAGGCAAAAAATGAAAAACACCAGACGACAATTTTCATCTCCCATGTAATGAGGGTTATTGTTCATAGTTGTGGTTAAGGGCACTCCACATATACATGTACTTTGTTAATGGTGTCAGCAATCAGGAATCTGTTGTGGAGCCTTCTTGCGAAGGGCTGAACATAACAAAGTTGCGGGCATTAACTCTGCAAAACTCATGCACCGTCCGTTTGCTACAGACGTTTGATAGAGTTACTACCCGCAACTAAGCATAGCGATTACAATAACTTCCGGTACTGGTCAGTGTGTGTCTTTCAATTAGAAATTCTGCAAGTCCTTGTGGAGGATACGAAGGTATGTCCCAGAGCTCCAGTTAAGGTGCGTAATTTGACCAAATATTCGAGGTAATTTTCTTAGTTCTTCACCAAAAATGGCAAGTTGGGAGTTCTTTAGAATCGTCTCAATGAGACGATTCTAAAGCACTCCCAACTTGCCATTTTTTGTGAAGAAATAACAAAATTCCCCCCAAAGTTGATCAAATTACGCACCTTAACTAAAGCTCTGATGTCCATCTCAGTGGACAACCAACCCTTCATCCTTACTTGGATTGTCATACCGAAGATTATAAGGTGTGTAATTTGATAAAATATTTGATGTATTTTTCTTAGTTCTTCACCAAAAATGGCAAGTTGGAAGTTCTTTAGAACCATCTCAATGAGACGATTCTAAGCACTCCCAACTTGCCATTTTTTGTGAAGAAATAATAAAATTCCCCCCAGTTGTCAAATTATGCTCCTTAACTAAAGCTGTGATGTCCATCTCAGTGGACAACCCTTCATCCTTACTTGAATTTTCACACCGAAGATGGTCAGATTATTGTGGGCTCCGTGCTGGACACATATTGTATTTTCAGTACTGAATGGATATACTGGATATACTGGAGTTGGTTTGTCTGTCCGTCATTACATCTTTCACAATTGACTATAAATGCTTTGTTTAATTTCATGGATCAATTGATATTACACATACATTCCTCTGATTTTCAATCCACCACCCCTTGCCCTAAGTAACCCCAAGGTCTTGGTCACATATTTAGTACATTCACAAAACTTAAAGGTACATGCCCACTCAGTAGGCACAAAATGTTCTTTATGGGAATTACATAAGTGTATAATTGTGTCACTATTCTACCAGTTCTAATAATTACAAGTGCCTGCTATACAGATATAATCATTTAGTAATATTTTACTGATAGTGACGCGCAGTGGTATTTTCGACAGATTATAAAGTATAATTATTGCAGATCAAAAAATAAATACAGAGAATAAATAGTAATGTCCGTTAACATTTTTAGGAAACACGGTTATCGCCCCTGATATCAGTTTGGAAATTTACGTCTGATATAAAATTGTATAATAATGCCAATCAATACATGGGGTAATGGTGAATGAATTCTTATTTTGCCAGAAAATGTCTCCGATGTTGTCTCTGATAAAAAGAACATTGTGTGCCTACTGAGTGGGCATGTACTTTTAAGATGATGGTCAACTTCTTACAATTTATGTTTCCTTGAATGGAGGTAACATCTGTAAAACAAGCTTAGCTTGCTTGTTTGCTGTTGCTGCTTTGTTTTTGTTGCTGTAGTCTTTCACGATCATGTTGTTGTCGTTGATGCTGTTTATAGGAATGAATGGCCTTTTTGTGGAATTTATCGGGGTATAAACTTGGAAAAGTCGCGGGAATACTGGACGAAGGCCGGAAGGCCTCGTCCAATATTCCCGCGACTTTTCCAAGTTTATATCCCCGATAAATTCCACAAAAAGGCCATTCATTCCTTATAATTCCAGCATTTGAAATAAATTCATCAAGAAAATGTGTTTATTTTCCGTTTTCTTAAGAATTATTTTAACTGCGCCTCACGGTTACGGAAAGTAGTTTGCCGTGGGAGTTTACTGGGATATAAATTTTGGACACAGACTTGCTACGGGCCAATCAAATGTTAGGGAATTGTGTAAATATTTTTGTGCTGGAATTATATGTAAATACAGTGGAACCTCTCTAAACCGGACACCCTGGGAGGTCCCCATGGTGTCCGGTTTATATAGGTTCTACTGTAATTTTGCACTCCAAGAACCAAGTTTGTCATTTTCAATCATGAACTGACACGGCAATGAAATAAATTACAGTGAAACCCATCTAAATTAAACACAGTGGGGTCCCCAGGGTGTCCGGTTTAGAGAGGTTGGCATGTTTATGAATACAGTAGAACCTCTCTAAACCGGAGACCCAGCAAACATTTGTATGCTTAATGTTGATTGATTTAATTGTCAATTTCCCTAATTACAATGCATGTTCATGATCATACAGTACACATGCACCTCTTGCAGTGCCCAGTCTGTCTGAATTACAGTGGAGCATCTCAAAGCTGGACACCCTGGGGACCTCCACAGGGTGTCCGGTTTAGAGAGGCTCCACTGTAACACATATGTTCCCTTTGTTGTATGCTAATTATGTGAGAGGATGTTTATTATATTTCAGAGGAGAGGTAATAATCCCTTATATCGACTAATCCAATTCCAAGCAGGAATCTTCTTTCTCATCGTTTACAATTAGTCTGGCAACCTAACAAGCGTGTGCTACTGCCAGTTGTCTACTCAGTTTTGCAATTCACAGGTTAGCCATCATTATTGACCTTTCGGTTGATGAAACGTTTAGTTAAGCACCATTCCATTCAAAACCTTCAAAAGGCCGCCGCGATGAATCACTGAGCCATTTTTTACTTCACAAAATTTGTGAAAATATCTTCATTATGCCATAACTTCAATATAGTTTCAATGATTACTTCAATTTCAGGCACGTAACACCTGTGCGACACACCATTGGTATGACATTGACCTTGTTTTATACACATAATGTCTATGTATATACTGCCCACTGTTACTCTCTATACCACTTGTGGTGGTCTGGCGAATGAGACGGCGTAACTTAACGGTATGGGTTCCTCCTTATAGGAATCACGATTTGCTAGTTTGGCCCTCAGGTACGTTTTTATCTTTGCTCTTTAGTTACGTGGGAATTGAATTGGGTTATTGCCCATTATAAAAGTAGTAAGATTATTACTGATCCTACTGCTTTTGGGAGGGGCCAAGTGATTCTGGTGTGGCGAGGACCTGGCATCCGATGAGGATTATTCTGATTTCAGGGCTGAATATATTGTTTTGTTATTGTAAATATTCAGTTCTGATTTTGGGATTTTCCCCCCATTTGTACATGTACTTGAACATGTACATGTACTTGTACAGGTAATATATGGGATTTAGTACTAAACCCATTGACCCGGGCTTAAATGACCTTAGCTGTTGATAGGCCAGGCCCGTACGCAGAGGGGGTGCGTTCGCACCCCCCTTAACCCTTTCACTCTTAACCCACAGGCCTGCATAGTGGTTTATTTAGTTTAAACATATTTTATTGCTCTAAATTTACAATGTAACTTTACAGTTAATAAATACAGGTTAATTTAGAAGAGCAAACGGGTTGGGCTACAAGTTTTAGCAACATTAGTTACAGCCCGTCCCAACATAGTGATATTGGCAAACAGTGTAGATCCAGATGAGCCGGCTCGTAACGAGCCGTTTCATCAGGATCTGCACTTTTTGAAATTAATTTTCATAATTCTGAGAACAAAAACACCCATGTTCTTAAATGGACTGGTCTGAAAATCAGTTTGTGATGATTTAGATTTGTCGCAAAATTAACAAATCAAAATCCATTCCAGTTACTTAGGGGTGAAAGGGTTAATCTGCCGAGGTCTGTCCGTGGGTGTGCAAAACAATGTTTAGCCCTTCGCGCCGTCGATAACGCACCCCCCTAAAATAATTCCTGCGTACGGGCTTGTAGGCCGTTAAACCCCAACAAACAAACAAACCACTCCGCTCATGAGTGGCAGGTGGGAGTATGCGATGGGTAATTTAACGATCGGGTTTCTTCCTTACGGGAATTCTGACTGGAGACCTGGTTTGGCCCTCGCATACGTCTTTGGCATTTTGTATGTGACCGCTGAATCTGGTTATGCCCCTTATGTGAGTATTACGATTACTCGTAATCCTATTTAGGGGAAGGGGCCAAGTGACTTTGGTGTGGTATGGACCTGGCACCAGGTCGGGTTATTCTAATTTCCGTGCTGAATATATTTTTCTCTATGTAAATATCCCGTTCTGATTTTGGGATCCCCCCCCCCCCTCCCAATGCAGCACGTTAAAATAGGATCGTACCCGTTTGCCCGGACATGACCTTAGCTGTTGATAGGCCGTTAAACACCACTAAAGAAACAAACAAATCTACCACTCCGCTCACACCCAGGTACATGCACAAAACGTGTACGCATACTATACTATAATATACATGTGGACATGGATGCCAACTGGACATATATGCCAACGAATAGACAACAGACGCACTTTGTCCAGTAGCCTATTTCACCAAAATTGCTTATCTTGATAAGTACACATTGAGGGAGAAATTTTAAATTTAAGGATAAATGTATTGCATTTTATTACCGTATACTGAATTTATTACATATGTTTGTCGTTAGTTCTATATGAAATAATGCATTTCGGGAAAAATAAATGATTACTCCCTCAAATTATACTTTGCTAGATACTTTGCTGGATAAATAGAGAATAGTAGGTTAGTGCCGTGAATGGGAAAAAATATCTGGCAAGGCTCAGGAAACGGGATGTGCGAGGCTCTGCCGAGCACATCCCGTTTCCGTGCCGCGCTAGATATTTTTTCCCATTCACGGCACTAACCTACTATTCTATTTATCCCGTCAACACCTACGAATGGCTGTAAAATGCAAAAATTGTATTGATTGGATATCAAAAATGTTTCACGGCACCGTGTTTCACGGCACATACGCACTGTGTTGACGGGATAAAGTATGCTTAGCAATTTTGGTGAAATGGGCTACTGGGGATGCTCGGTGTTCAGTTTGGGTATATGGTGTAGATAGAGCGGGTAATGCGTGTCGGGCGCTGTTGTCTGTACGTCCGCCTGTCATACCTTCCTCTCACCCACACAACATCCACCCCCACATCCATGTGCAAAACACAGCCCATCGGCTCCTTTCCGAAACGGACATTCCACCAACATCGACCAATTCCAATCAAGCGCTGGTGGTAAAATGTCAAACATTGAGACTGAAGCTATTCAAATGCCTTGAGTGATAAATTGTTCTACAAAC
Source organism: Conchocele bisecta (assembly GCA_029237695.1). Classification (NCBI taxonomy): domain Eukaryota; kingdom Metazoa; phylum Mollusca; class Bivalvia; order Lucinida; family Thyasiridae; genus Conchocele; species Conchocele bisecta. Next base: position 181,543,483 of record CM055265.1, read on the forward strand.
TCGCGGTAACTGTCGCATAGATATCATGTAGTGAGCCGATATGTCGTAGCCAGTAACCCGCATTGTACAGTGTGCTGGGCAAAGTGAGTCCGTATAGACGTTATGCAAAGAACATTGAAAGTTGCCTGCTTTATCGGGTCTCCCCATATATAACATTGGTACCGCCAATTGCATTGAGTAAGATGGTGATAAAGGGAGCTTGAAGTATGTGGTAGGACCGTGGCAAAAGTGAGTCGACTTGTCAAAAATCCCATAGACTATGTAGACTCAATTGGCTGTATATTTCAGAAATGTGTGCATTCGTAAATTGTACATTTATTTTAAAAACAAATTTCCACGGACGTCAATATTAACGTCATAGAAAAACGGACGTTATTATTGTATCGTGGAAAACAAATGCGATCAACAGACATACAATTAGTATTTGATGCCAAAATGTCCGTCAATTGTTCATATTGTAAGTGTGTTATTTCAAAATAGTATGTTTAATGGCCACCGATTAAGTTGAATTGAAAAGTTGGAATGTATGTAAGTTTTATGGCTTTTTGAAACATATGTACGACACGTGACACACATACTAGTAAGTCAATAGTTGTATCTAACTGTCAGGTGGACATGACACAACTTGTTTTCAATAGAGCACCCTGCCACTTTAAGGACCCGTTCTATACCTGATCATCGTTTGATTCAAATATATTCGCTTCGTAAATGTGATAGAATATATGAATACCATATATGTGAATACTGCCTCATTACTGTATCCTATATGGCACATGGAGTTGCAAAGTCGGCCATCTTTGTGTGTTCCAGCCATCAGCCAGTTTCACCTGTTATGCCGTTTGACAAAGAACTCAAAATGTGAAGTAGAACATATGATATAATGTAGCTAATCACATGTAGAAAAGCCAGGAGAATGGACTTGTATCAATTATATTACACCAAACTATACAATATGTCAGTTTTCTGGACAGGTTTCTGCCTGTGTTTTTAACAACATGAACCACCATTATAACTAGCCTTTATACACAGAAAATCGCACAGTGTATCACTTTTACCTGGCAAACCACACAACATGTACCATATATACCCACTACTGTACTCTGTTATTAGCTATCAAATCCAGTGACATGTAAGCAGTTACCCGAGTGTATTGTCCCTGGTGTCTACTCACCTACTATACGAGTAAATATGGCTTTACCCATGGGTAACGTGTACACTAACATAGGCTGTGCATCAGATTGAACATTTATTTCGAGTTTGATTGGAGAAATGCTAAGATATCTCGTCTTTTGTATAGTTAGCTGGCATAATATGTATAGCTTGCCGTTGACATATCTGTCTATTATGAATTTTCACCAATTCTTATTTGGTCTATTGTCATATTATTTGCTGTATGTGTCAAACGCACTAAGTGGTGAAACTACGATGGCTTGTGTATACAAAGATGGCGATGATGGCAACTCGATGCTCCATATAGAATAAAATAACAAGACCGTATTCACATATGTTATATTAATATATCACATCTCTCTTATGAAGCAATTATCATTGAAGCCAATTGTATATATATATGACCTAATACCTTAACATTGCTGTAATTATAAAATTACTAGTCACGGGACGGACACATGGCCCCTTTTCACTGAACTTCGACGACTAAAATGTGTGCAGGTGAAAATTTAGGATCGTCTGTAAATTTCAATTGATGGATTTAATGTAAATCCAATAATTGTTTACAAGAAAACATTGTTAATGTGAAATTTACAGACTAATGTTGACCATATGGCCCCATGTAACACATAGTAATTAGTTTAAATACAAGTTTTCTGCCAAATTTCGATAGTTTTCATATCGGGGCTCCTCCATTTGAAAAACAGTTTAGCAACTTAAATGTACATGATACATGTATTGCCTCTATCTAAAGCTTAATTTAAACATAGTTTATTGCATATAAGTACAATGGGATTGGGCTACAAGTTCTCACAACATTAGTTACAGCCCTTACCCAAGTATTTCAACAATACATCAATGTAACAGCAATGGTGATAAGTATACAGGTATATTTTTCTTTTCGTACATTGTGCAAATATATATATATATATATATTTGCACAATGTACGAAAAGAAAAATCGGATAAAAAGAGAGAGTAAAGAAAGTGAGAGGGGAGATTGGGAGAAAGAATGAAAGAGTTATGTGTCACAATGTACATATAATATATAACCGAATTAATCGATAGATGTGTACTGCAGTTGATTTCAGTGTTCGTTGTTATCAGGTGGTACTTGATGATGTTGGTAAATGGAAAGCATCCAATAGAGCTTAGTAAGTGTTTGTAAGTAAGTTCTTAGATATGACTGATACCAGATTCAGCAAGTAGAGCATTTTTAATTCACTTAAATATAATATTAAATTGAGAAAAACGATGTGAAAATATTATGTTTTTACATGCTAATGCTTTATACCCTAGTAATCAAACTCAAACGACTTTGTGAACCAAGAATCGTGCATTTACCATTTTAAACAAATCAAATGACAGCTTGGCAAAACAATGGGGACAGATGTAGGACAATATGGACATTTGGCGGGCATCTTGAATTTGTGCAAATGGAATAAAAAGTTAATTACAATGAAATTTACTCAAATAATTTGACGCGTTCAATAACTACAGAGTATAGCATTTTAACTAGTTAAATACTACTAATTGATATCAAATGTATTTTTATGCCACCGCAACGATAGTTGTCGGTGGCATATAGTGTTTACCCTGTCCGTCCGTCTGTCCGTCCGTCCGTCCAATTATCCTTGTTTGTCCGGCGAACTACTTTTACAGTTTTTGGCCGATTATCTTCATATTCGGCATACAGCCCTGCCATCAAGTGCAGGAGTGCGTAACATAAAGATTTGCCCTGTCCCACTGATCCATCCGCAGTCATGCCCCTTTTAGACTGAAACTATTATTTGTCCTTGTCCGGCGAACTACTTCTACAGTTTTTGGCTGATTTTCGTCATATTCGATATACAACCCTACCATCAAGTGCAGGACTGCGTAACGTAAAGATTTTCGCTGTCCAACTGATACATCCCAACCATCCGGCGAACTACTTCTACATTGTTTCGCCGATTATCTTCATACTCGTTTTTCGACTCGGAATATATATTTTTCCTAATCCGGAGAACTATTTCTACAGTTGTTGGCCGATTCTCTTCATACTACGTATACATTCCAACCATCAAGTGCATGAGTGCGTAACATAAACTGTTCCCTGTCCCGCCGATCCAACTGCAGTTATGTCTCTTTTTCTTCTGAAAATATTTTGTTCTCGAATCACTCGCTCAGTGATTGCTGTTGTATTCATGAATGCTCAACAGTGGTGGCATTTTGTTTTACAAACAATTTTCTATTTTTTATAAATTAGTGGTTTTATTTACATTTGTCAGCCATCTTGGATTCATGCACATGTGAGAGATGCTATTGTACCATGTACATTTCCCCAAACAATTCCATGTGTGTTCTCGTACTTGACTATAGCAATTTAAATAGTTGAAAATGTATGTTGAGAACACTGATATGAAACAATATAGAAACTTGGCAAACATCTTGGATTTATGTTAATTAAGGGCTGTTAACGAAGTTGAAATCACTTGTACTCGATCAGACGCTAAAGACAATACCATGCTAGTATCTTTTGATAAAACAATTCAGGCTCGGCTCGGAAACATTAGGAATTCCTCAGCAAGCCTCGGAATTCCAACTCGTTTCCGAGCCTTGCATGATAAACGTGATATCAAACGACCCTAGCATGGTGTTCTCTATGCACCCATTTAAACTATTGACGTGTTTACGCTTCATAAAGCATACTTACTGAGCTCGTTGTGTACACTATTAGAACAGTGAAAACAAACTGTCCAGCTTTTACTCAGGTGTGGCGGTCCATTTATTAAGAACTGGAGCAAAGCTATAAGGCGTTCTCTGAGCTAACAATGCGAACAGGAGTTTTCAATTATGCTCTCCAATATCAATGCTCGCAAGTTCCGTTTCGTATTGACGCTTTCCTGGTCATTAGCTTTGTTGTACATGTGTCACACCGTTGGCCATACGTTGGCCAAGCTAAATAAAGTATTGGTTCACGCAGTAGAGCAGATTCAAGACAACAAGAAACCACTGGTGCTGCACTCCGCCCGGCGTTAAATGTTTCGCGTCGAAATAGGCGCTGGATTCTTAACGAATTCCCATTGAGCTGCATGTAGAAGATACTGCATAACATATGTTCGTCTAGTAACCGGCGCAAGAAATTTGCGCCGGTTACTAGACGAAAAATGCGTTTATGCGATAGGCCTATCTCTAAGTATAACTGAGTGGCATCTCGTCAAGATATGGTGCATTTTTCGACGTGAAACAAGTTTACGCCGTCGCGGAGTGCAGTGACACTAGCTACTGAATCATCGTCGTATTTACACGACACACTATCAATAGAAGATACGACCGACGACAACTAAAGGTAAGATGTTGCCCATTATCGACACTATACCAACGGAATTGCACCTGGTTGAACCGTACATGAGGTCCGGCTAAAGCCCTATGTATAACCCCGGCATGCGATGTATGTCGAGGGGTATTTAGCTTTGTTATTCCGCCTACTTTGGGTACCCACTATCACTGTAACGGTAAGTCGGATTGACCTCAAACTTCATATACTTCGTTATTATCATCCATATTTTCATTCATGTCCCAAGATCAAGGTAAAATTACTTTGAAATTTTCGTTAATTTTTTTTTTGTAAATTCTGCGTTGACGTTTTTTCAGTACCAAATATCTCCACAACCCTAAAATCTCATTGGCTTGAAACGTCATATACATGTACCGGGGTATCCGTGAGCCCCTGCTCACTTGCTATAGTTTGTTATGCTATAATTACTTATATAAGTCATTTATGCACAGACTATCAAGTTATGTGAGTTTACCAGAGCCATATATTGACATTAAATCGTATTTTATATACCGTTTTGTAAATATGTATTACCCGACCCAGATCTATTTTTACAAATACGAGTCGCGTGACACATTCGGTTTACGTGATGATGGAGCATGCGAATTGTTGATCGGAAGTAGAGGAAAACTTGTCCGATTCAAAAAGACATCTTCAGAGGTTTGTATTTCTTTCCCATTCGATACGTCTCGTAGACAAACAAAGGAGAAACAACGCATTGGCGGCCATTTTTAATATAAACATTACAATCGTGACCATATTATAGGAATGAATGGCCTTTTTGTGGAATTTATCGGGGTATAAACTTGGAAAAGTCGCGGGAATACTGGTCGAAGGCCGGAAGGCCTCGTCCAGTATTCCCGCGACTTTTCCAAGTTTATATCCCCGATAAATTCCACAAAAAGGCCATTAATTCCTTATAATTCCAGCATTTGAAATAAATTCATCAAGAAAATGTGTTTATTTTCCGTTTTCTTAATAATTATTTTAACTGCGCCTCACGGTTATGGAAAGTAGTTCGGCGTGGGAGTTTACTGGGATATACATTTTGGGCAGAGACTTGCTACGGGCCAATCAAATGTTAGGGAATTGTGTAAATATTGTTGTGCTGGAATTATATAGAGAATAGTAGGTTAGTGCCGTGAATGGGAAAAATATCTGGCAAGGCGCTGCCGAGCCCATCCGATTTCCGTGCCGCGCCAGATATTTTTCCCATTCACGGCACTAACCTACTGTTCTATTTATCCCGGCAACACGACACATAGCTTTAAAATGCAAAAATAACCCAGCCGCAGCCTCAAAATCTGAGAATCGACTAGTATGGCAACCGCACGTATTCATACGCAGTGATTAGGTCGTATTGACAGGATATACAAACTATTTCACGGCACACTGTGTTGACGGGATAAATATTCAATAATAGTCGTAGTATTCTCATTGATCAATAGCGCGTGGACATATCCACCTAACTCAACTCATTAGTGGGTGGCGGGTCGGAGCTACGATGGGTAATTTAAAGGTACATACCCACTCAGTAGGCACAACACGTTCTTTATAGGAAGTAAATAAGTATAACTTTGTCACTATGCCACCAGTTCTAAGAAATACAAGTGCCCGCTATACAGATATACTCATTTAATAATATTTATTTTACTGATAGTGACGCGCGGTTGTATCAAGCTATTTTCATATGCAAATGAGGCATGCTAGTTTTTAATTATTTATACTAATTAAATGCGTCACCTGAAAACAAATATATTTTCGACAGAGTATAAAGTATGATCATTGCACATCAAAAAATAAATACAGATAATAAATAGTAATATCCGTTAACATTGTAAGGAAACACGGTTACCGCCCCGGATATCAGTGTGAAAAGTTACGTCTGATATCAAATGTGTAATAATACATGGGGTAATGGTGAATGAATGTTTATTTTGCAAGGAAATATCTCAGATGATGTCTCTGATTTTAAGAACAGCTTGTGCCTACTGAGTGGGCATGTACCTTTAGCGATCGGGGTTCATCCTTACCGGAATCCCGACTGGAGACTTGGTTTGGCCCTCACATACGTCTTTGGCACTGTATGCGACAGTTGAATCTGGTTATACTTTTGTGAGTATTACGATTATTCATAATCCTATTTTAGGGGAAGGGGCCAAGTGAACTTTGGTGTGGTATGGACCTGGCAGCAGGTCATGTTATTCTTTCTAATTTCAGAGCTGAATATATGTTTTCTCTATGTAAATAGTCCGTTCTGATTTTGGGATCCCCCCAATGCAGCAGGTTAAACGGGATCGAACCCGTTTGCCTGGCCTTACATGACCTTAGCTGTTGATAGGACGTTAAAGACCAATAAACAAAACAAATACTCAAATCATTATGTGTCTCCAAACCCAAATTATGGTAAAAGTCAATGTGTTGGCGGCCATCTTGAAATAAATGACGCCTACAACCTGACAGAATCCTGTGTATCACTAGTAAACAAAGAAAACATGGTATATGATGTGAAAACAACCATTCTTGGAATGAGGGATTATCCTCCCGGCTCATAAGCAACAAAATCAACGTGACAACTGGATACGAGATAATTTGTTTCCATGGTAACACAAATAATGGCATTAGACCGTCTGTGCATTTAGCTCAAGTCCACAGAATATGTATCTATGTATTTCAGCTAAGTAATAATTCATAAATGAAGTGTTACACAGCATGAAATGTTAATTTACGATTTACGCGGGGCTGAACGCGAATACATTCACAAATAAACAGGACAAGGTCGCGATCTACCGTAATGTAAATCAAAGGACTGAAAGTCCTGAAATCCTTCGCAGTACGTGCTCAACCATTTTAATATTTCACACAAAAAATCATATATACTCCATTTAAAATCAATATATTCGTCGAATCAGTATACATTATCAATGCTGCAAAAACAATATTTATCTTGACAAACTTGATTGTTCAAAGTAATTTCACCTTGACCTTGGACATGAAGGCCACATGACATTGGTGTGGTACATGTATGGAATGAAAATATGGATGATGATAAGGAAGTATATGAAGCTTGAAGTCAATCTGACTTACGGGTAGCAGAAAACTTTAAGGCAAATCGTACGGATGCAAATGTCTAAGTAATTTGACATTGACATTGGAAATGAAGGCCGCATGAGTGTGGTATGGAATGAAAATATGGTTGACGATAAGGAAGTATATGAAGTTTGAGGTCCATCCGACTTTCCGTCACAGAGATATCTATAGTTGTGTATACACAGTTTAAACTTTATATATTTTACAACAATTACAAACAAGAGCGAGCAGTCATGCATGGAACACGACAGGTGACATATGTCATCAGTCCCTTTTTTCCTGTCACAGTCATAGCTCAGGAACTAGACTGGTGACATATGTCATCAGCCCATTTTCTCCCGACACAGTCTCCTAAATTTAAATTTCATATCATTTTCCAATTCAAATAGGAATCCTCAGCGATGTGTAACCCGGAGGATATAACAAAAACGTTCTACTTTCACTTTCATTTCAGCTACACATTCAATTTTAATTTATTGAGTAAATGATGCCGAAATATTTATTTAAATTAATATCTAATTATTTAAAAATTCATAATTCACAATACAAATAATCTAGAGATAAGTATTAACCGTATTCAAACTCAAGACAACGTTTCCTTTGTGAAGTCACAGGTGGAAGACTCGGACCTATGACACCAAAAAAAATGATTATTTAAAAAATCCCATTACCCCACCCACTTGGTCTCGTACAGTACCATATGCTATATCAAGGTGAGTATAAATAGGGCTATTATAGAAAGAAGCCTCTCTTTTCCGGCTCGCACAAACACAATAAACATCGATTAAATGTATGACTTCTGTCTCCGGCAATCGATAAAGGTATTAGGTGTGTGAATGTACTCACTTCAAATCGCTGTTTCCAGCATTTATTCAGTTATTCGCATTTTGTATACCCCATCCAAAGCGAAATTTGCGTGTACGAAAGAATCTCACACAGAATCGGAGGCCATCCGGCGTGGATTATCTGTCATATTTGACCGGTAGCTGATCGCCAGCTCAAACTAAAGTCGTGCACCATGACCATATACATTAGTAACTCCAACCATACAAAGTTCGTCCAATTGTGATCGTTCACCGATCTAAAAAACACTTTTTTCTAATTTCATTGGCTTTCATTCATGATTCGCGTACAATCAGATTATGTCTTCCGGAAACCCTGAAAAGGGAAAGTCTTCGCGTCTATTTTTAGGTTTAGCCAATCAGAGATGTTCTTACATAGACGCTTCGGTGCTTGTATTATGGAAGATGGTGCATTGACCCAGTTCCAGATAATGAATGAAATTAAAGAAAAAAATGTTTTTTAGATCGGCGAACGATCACAATTGGACGAACTTTGTATGGTTGGAGTCTCTAATGTATATGGTCATGGTGCACGACTTTAGTTTGAGCTGGCGATCAGCTATCGGCCAAATATGATCGATAATCCAGCCGGACGGCCTCCGATTCTGTGTGAGATTCTTTCGTACACGCAACTTTCGCTTTGGATGGGGTATACAAAATGCGAATAACTGAATAAATGATGGAAACAACGATTTGAAGTGTGTATATTCACACACCTAATACCTTTATCGATTGCCGGAGACAGAAGTCATACATTTAATCGATGTTTATTGTGTTTGTGCGAGCCGGAAAAGAGAGGCTTCTTTCTATAATAGCCCTATTTATACTCACCTTGATATAGCATATGGTACTGTACGAGACTAAGTGGGTGGGGTAATGGGATTTTTTTAATAGGCATTTTTGTTGGTGTCATAGGTCCGAGTCTTCCACCTGTGTGTGAAGTGTGTAACATCAAGTCGCAAGATTGTAGTCACAAAATAACGAAACCTTTAACAGATCCACTTAAATTCTGTTGATCGTCTGGTTCAACAGACGCTTATTGTCTTTGTGCTAAGTGCCGAGTTCATTTGTATCTCGAACTGTTTTACTAAATTCATTATAGATTAGTTGATTTGTTAAGTAAAATGGACACTGATTAATAATATCGATGGCTCAAGATGATTAAAACAGTATGTAACTGTCAAAAAACAATGTTTCTGCTTTAAATCATCATCATTTCGCTGTCCAATGTCAGATTTTATCGATGTAAAGTTCAGAATGTAAGCTTTAATCTGATTGGTCATTCAAGCAAATATAATATTTTAAACTAATCAGTACCCCGCATGACTCATTTTGAATAAGTATAACGAGTCCTCAGGAAAGCTGAATATAGCCGCTTTTGTCATGGTGTACCGCTGATATTTCCTAGAAGGATTATTTGGTTAGTCAAAACTTAAACAACGTTACTTTATTTCACCACTATGTTCCTTAGCCAGTTTCATTGACAGTGTCCAGGAGAAGAAATCACATAAGCTTAAAAGCTTGTTTTCTAATCCTGTTTCAAACTGTATGTATTGCATGTATTTATATCACATATCTCTCTTGAAATAAATATTGTTTAAACCAATTTACGATTATTTAAACTTTTACCTCGACTGACACTGACATCTCATTCTTCGATGTTTTTATGCCCCCTATGCGATAGCAAGGGGTGTGGATATTGCGTTGCTCTTGAGGTTCCGTACGTCCGTCCGTCCGTGTACATTTACGTCGAAATGTCTAACAGTTTGTAAGAGTTTCTCCAGTTAGAGTCCAGGGGCCCGTTTCATTAAACTTCTTACGACTAAAATGTTCGTAAGTGCAAATTTGGAATCGTCTGGAAATTTCAATTAATGGATTTACATTTATTGAGCACAGGCTGCATATGCAGCCTATGCTCAATAAATGTAAATCCAATAATTGTTTACAAGAAAACATTGTTATTGTGAAACTTACAGACTATCATAAGTTTGCACTTACGAACATTTTAGTCGTAAGAAGTTTAGTGAAACGGGCCCCAGTATGCCACGGGGGCATATCCATGTTTTGCAGACATAATGTCTAGTTTCTTTTTGCGTTTTGTAGCTCTTTATGTATTAAACATAACTGCATTAAAGTCTAGAAAACATGCATAAGAGAAAATAAAATTAATAACTGTTTTAAATATTCATACGCGTTACCAATATCGGCGGCCATCTTCGACGTCATCTGGAATTTGAGACCTTTAGCACCAATTGCCAAATTGACACCCAGGTTAGAAACGTTTGTCCGATGCTACTTTTGTAAATCGTCTATTGTCCCCTCGCCGATAGGCAAGAGCGGATATAGCGTTAGTCCATGTCCGTGCGTACTTTATATTAGTAACACATTTTATTATTCAATAACGTATGAACCGCTTCACCGATTTTGATAATGTTTGGCCACAATTTGTGTCTAGGGATGGTGCTTTGTTTTGTATACGTTCCACGTCCGACCGCCCAAGGTCAAGGTCAAGGTCTCTGAGGACTTGTGTTTACTTTGTTTGTAAGGCAAATATGCGTTTTATTGCATAAAATGGGCTTTCACAGTTTAATAAAGCGGTTTAATAAAAATCGCAATACACTAGTGTTAGGCAATCAATATAGCTTCAAATTACGATGATGTGCTTATGCAATAAATATAATCTAAACTATGTTGATTTAATATGATATTTATTAAACTCGTTGACTGATTTCGGCATAGCCTCGTTTTTTATGAAATCAGTTAACTCGTTTAATAAATATCATATTACAGTGGGGTCAGCGTTTAAGTGCACACACGAACGAACACGACAGGTTGGAACCAACATGTCGTGTTCGTTCGTGTGTACACTTACACGCTGACCCCACTGTAAATCATCACCCCTGTATGCTCCTCTATGTATTAGCAAGTCTGCCAGCGAGTGGATTAGCTTAATGATAACGATGCCTTGTTTTACTTGTTCTATGACCACGGTCCTGTTAGTGCCGGGATGCGTATCTAGTTCGTGTTTGGACTGTGTATCCTTCTGTGCGTCCGGCGTTTCCCGAGCGCACACCTGGGGCCCGTTTCACTAAACTTCGTTCGACTAAAATGTTCGTATGTACAAATTTATGATTGTCTGGAAATTTCAATTGATGGATTTACAGTTATTGAGCATAGGCTGCATACGCTGCTTACCATGTTTACCATCCTCCAAATATTCATTGTGTGCAATATCCATGCTGCCCACATGCCCAATGTCAAGGTCAAATGTCTTAGAAGTTTGCGTTAACGTTTTTGTAAATTTTGTGTTAACCTTTTTCTTTTGTCGCACCCGCTTGCGGACAGCGCGATAATAGTCGGCACATTGGTTACAGTTTTTGGTTAAACTTTTTCTGTATACTATCAAACCTCGTTTAGTACTATCAAGTGCCTCGGCGGGCGCGACATGCGGGTCGCGGCCATCTAGTTTATATCAAGAAATCAAATGGAAAACGAGTAGGATCCCACATTACGTTGAGCAATGTTACGGAAGAGGTACGGACGTGCGTAGTGCATCGTAATGATAGCCGACAATGGCGCCATTCATCCGGCGTGTCCGGGCGACATTGATTAATGATAACCAGCGTGCTATGTCCCGGCTTGTGACGGAAAATCAATGGAAACGACACTGCACGCACGGAAGGTGGAGCGCCAATTTAGATGGATTAGACAATGTAGACGGTGAATTGATGCACACACCACGTTGGTTTCTTTTGTTAAAATGCAAACCGATATCTTAATGTTTTTTTAAAAGCTGACTAATACGATATTTGTTTTGTCGGATCTCACTTGTGGACAGCCCGACACAATAATCATATTGACATCTGGCCGTGCGTCCGTCTGATATCTGTATCAAGGTTTAAATACGTTATTGTTGTTTTGCCATAAACAGGTCAAGACACATGTAGCTGATTTCATCGAAATTGCAAAGTATACTGATCTAGCAAAGTATACTGATCTAGCAAAGTATACTTTGAGGGAGTAATCATTTATTTTTCCCGAAATGCATTATGTCATATAGAACTACCTACTGCATATATTTGATGATTAAAAGTATGCAGAATTATTATACTGAATTTATTACATTATCACAGCCAAAATGGCTGTGATAATGTAATAAATTCAGTATATAAAAAATTATAAATATATCCTAAAATTGAAAATTTCTCCCTCAAAGTATACTTTGCTAGATAAGTATACTTTGCAATGTTGGTGATATAGTCTAAAACACTTATGTTTTACCAATGAAATTCGCCATGCTATATGAGTCAATGTTTCCATAACCACATACACACCGTGACATTGTCAACTCTTCGAAGGCCTCGACTAGCGGGCCGTGGCCATTTGTTAACATGCTACTAACCCACCACCCCCCACCTCCCCATCATCACCATTTTGTAACTTTTATGTACCCTCGACACAATTTTTTGGATATAAATAGTTGCCATCCAGCATGTCCGTCCGTCTGATATGTTAAAGTTTTCGGGTACCTACTAGTTCAGTATCTATCAATAGTTAATTGGATTGGCTTGACACTTCATATACTTATTAGTCACCATCCATATTTCATTCTATGGCCCACTCATGCGGACGCTTGCCCAATTTCAAGGTAAAATGACTTTGCGTTATAGATGTTTTCCGTTATAAAGGTTTTGAGGTGTACATCCGCTATATTTTAGATCGAAGATCTGCACTGCTGTACAAATAATACAATTATAGTACCATGTGTGAATTAGTTTATGTGTAAATAATGCAACTATTTCTTATTACAATTTTGTATCCCTTTTAAGCTCTGTTGCATATTGGTGTGTAGTCCTTTTAAAGTTTCAATAGAAACATATTATTCAAGTAATGTATTTTATGTATATGCTGAAATGTAATTATAGCTGCTCATTAAATGAGCCGTCTCTTATAATTCTTATAGAATGGCAACTGTACATGTACCTGTATTGTTTTATAGCTATGTATTTTATGATGTACAGTTGATGAGACGTAAATAAACAATTGAACTCCGTTCGTGTTACTGATTTCTTTTTTTTATTGGGCAAACATGTGACCACAATAACTCCAACAAGCTGTATCCTATTTCATCAACATTGCAAAGTATACTTATCTAACAAACTATACTTTGAGGGAGAAATTTTCAATTTAAGGATACATTTATTATTTTTTACTATACTGAATTTATTCCATTATCACAGCCATTTTGGCTGTGATAATGTAATAAATGCAGTATAATAATTCCGCATACTTTTAATATCAAATATATGAAGTCGTTAGTTCTATATGAAATGATGCATTTCGGGATAAATAAATGATTACTCCCTTAAAGTATACTTTGCTAGATAAGAATACTTTGCAATTTTGATGAAATCGGCTACATACTTTTACCAATCTGTGTCGACATGGTTATACTGACTAAATTCAGTGAAACCTCTCCAAACCGGACACCCTGTGAGGTCCCCAGGGTGTCCGGCTTAGAGAGGTTTCACTGTAAATCAGGCATTTGATCATTCATTGAGCCATATTTGTGTGATATGCGATCACGAACATACATTATCACCTGAGATATATGACCAAGAAACTCATCAAAAAGAAATCACAGATGTTTTATTGGTGTTCGGTTTAGAGAGGTTCCACTATATCTAAAATAAATTCATGAATTATGCACATCTGAGCTATGCACATCAAATACCAGTTAGTAGGGCTCTGTGGCTTTTCTACGGAATCCCGCAGGGGACATGTTTTTTTTTAATTAATTCGTACCCACGAAATAACAATTCGTTCCCTCAATTTAACAATTCGTTCCCATGGTATAACAATTCGTTCCCATGGTATAACAATTCGTTCCCTCGAATTAACAATTAGTTCCCGCGAAATGACAATTCATTTCCTCAATTTGACAATTCGTTCCCTCGAATTAACAATTCGTTCCCTCAATTTAGCAATTCCTTCCCACGAATTAACAATTCGTTTCCACGGGAACGAATTGTTAATTCGTGGGAATGAATTGTTATATCGTGGGAACGAATTGTTATTTCGTGGGAACGAATTAATAAAAAAAAAAATGATACGTCCCCTGCGGGGCTCCGTACTTTTCTTAATGAGTTGTAGCTTTTTCAGAATACAGGGACTGATATATATTCGTGTTTTTTTTCTCGCATTGATGACTTGTCTTTATAATTTGGGAGCGTCTTACATTGGTCGACTTTCCAATTCTGAGTCAATAATAACTAAGACTATCAGCTATCCCTCAGTAATATATTTATTATATAGTAGCATGTGCTTACAATATAAACAGCATAAACAGCATGTCCTCTTGGCCAATATGTTGGGCATAATTATGAATAATTCCAGCACAAAAATATTTACACAATTCCCTAACATTTGATTGGCCCGTAGCAAGTCTCTGTCCAAAATTATATACCAGTAAGCTCCCACGCCGAACTACTTTCCGTAACCATGAGGCGCAGTTAAAATAATTCTTAAGAAAACGGAAACACATGATGAATTTATTTCAAATGCTGGAATTATAAGGAATGAATGGCCTTTTTGTGGAATTTATCGGAGATATAAACTTGGAAATATTGAAATGAACGGCGTGTCGTAAATGTAATTGGTCTACAAAATGCATTATACACAGTAACTAGTCTATGTACCAACCATCAGAACAACTATGCACATGTATGTATCAATACTTCACCACCGATGCGTTCTTGAACCCATTTCATTCTGAGGATATGTCATTTTGTTTGTAAACTTCTAAATATTTTCTTTATATTTGCTTAGAAGTATATGTCGTGACCACCATTTGAACCGTCTCGTCGAGACGGTTCAAATGAGTGGTCACAACATATACTTTCATTGAGAAATAAGAAAAATAAAAATTAAATATCATACCCGTAAATGTGATGGAATGTAATGTGTTGAACAACTGGCAAGGACTGTAATTTATGTTGTTTGAAGTTGAACCCTATCCCATTTGCTGTTATTAGTAAATTGAATATCATGAACAGAGGAATACAACATGTTTATATTAGTAGACGTCGGGAGGATGAGCCGAGCTCTCCGATCTCGTAGAATGGTCGAAATAATACAATACATATGACGTTAGCATGCCATTTATTTATTTGTATCCCTGACTTCTTATATACATAACCCGTTTGTTCTGGTTGTTGCACCGGGTGATTTACAGTATCGACGCCCTGCTTGCCAGCCAGAAAGGTATGGTTACTCCACAAGGTGCATGATCACGTGGTTATAACAACAACAACAGTAGTTGAACGTGTTGAAATCTTGCCCACTCCAAAGTAAGTATTATTTGATATTTTTCTTACTATGAAACGGATTTTGATGAAATATGGCGCAGCAAACGCGTCTTCATTAGCTGCATCTGGTCGTCCAGCGAGTTCGGCACAGACTTATGTCGTTTTTGTAAAGAATCGATTTCCATGTACCGACACGGAAATCGATTCTTCGCAGAAACGACAGAAGTTTGGGCCAAAGTACAGAGACCACAAAATGCAGCTTAACAAGACGCGTTTGATGCGCCATATTTCATCAAAATACGTTACGTAATAAGGACAATATAAAAGACTACGTACTTTCAATCGGATGGATTCTGGAAGTTTCAGTACTTGCTGTTGTTAATACCACGTGATCATACGCCTTGCTACAGTCGCTGTAGAAATAAAATTGCTACCTCACTGCGATATTTTCTAGATGACATATTGTAGGCGAATTATTGTAGCTACAGTGACGGATTACAATCAAAGGACTGAAAGTCCTGAAATCCTTCGCAGTACGTGCTTGTGGAGGACATATATATTAAGAATTCATTTGTTGGAAAGTACATCGTAGTCTTAAGAATTGGCACCAGGAGGGATGCTGAACTTTGCGGAATAGATGTATTGCGGCTTGTCAGTAGTTGAGGCAGCAACTATTCAAATGGTCAGCTACATACAAGTTTCACTTGCTCAATAATTTCCCGACTATATATACTCACAGGATATATTGCTTTGTCATATGTTATTATACACTAGTTCTGAAATATATATGCATTACCATAGTCACCATGGTAACCAATATTGGAAAACACAAAAATAGTATTTGTTGAAAAGGTGTTTACTTTTTGAAAATCAATGCAATACACCCGAGTACCGTTACCATCTTGCAATACACTTAACATGTGAACGTTTAATAATATTGGTTGTCATGGCAACCATTTTAATATTTCACACAAAAAAATAATTTATACTCCATTTAAAATCAATATATTCGTCGAATCAGTATACATTATCAATGCTGCAAAAACAATATTTATCATGAAAAAACAAGATTGTTCAAAGTAATTTCACCTTGACCTTGGACATGAAGGCCACATGGGTGTGGTACATGTATGGAATGAAAATATGGATGATGATAAGGAAGTATATCAAGTTTGAAGTCAATCTGACTTACGGTTGCAGAAAACTTTAAGGCAAATCGTACGGATGCAAATGTCTAAGTACAGTGAAACCTTTCTAAACCGGACACCCTGGGAGGTACCCATGGTGTCCGATTTAGAGATGTGCCACTGTAAAACAGGAATATGAATACTTCGAGACACGCGTATTTGCTTTGTGATCATGATCAGACATTATAGTCGGGAAGAAGAGGCAAGACACCTCTCAAAATTAGGCACAAGTAACCTTTCTCTGTGTCCGGTTTGGAGAGGTTCCACTGTAATTTGACCTTGACACCGTGGAAATGAAGGCCGCATGAGTGTGGTATGGAATGAAAATATGGTTGATGATAAGGAAGTATATGAAATTTGAGGTCCATCCGACTTTCCGTCACAGAGATAATGGGTACCCAAACTCTTTAACGTGGACGGACGGAATTACGAAAATTATATACCCCTCGACATACTTTGTATGCCGGGGCGGGGGGGGGGGGGGTGGGGGTGGGGGGTGGGGGGGTGGGTATAATCTATAGTTTTGTATACACAGTTTAAACTTTATATATTTTACAACAATTACAAACAAGAGCGAGCAGTCATGCATGGAACACGACAGGTGACATATGTCATCAGTCCCTTTTTTCCTGTCACAGTCATAGCTCAGGAACTAGACTGGTGACATATGTCATCAGTCCATTTTATCCTGACACAGTCTCCTAAATTTAAAATTCATATCATTTTCCAATTCAAATAGGAATCCTCAGTGATTTGTAACCCGGAGGATATAACAAAAACGTTCTACTTTCACTTTCATTTCAGCTACACATTCAAATTTAATTTATTGAGTAAATGATGCCGAAATATTTATTTAAATTAATATTTAATTATTTAAATATAATTTTTTTAATTCATAATACAAATAATCTAGAGATACTTATTATCCTTATTCAAACTCAAGACACGTTTCCTTTGTGAAGTGTATCGTACTGTATATGCTGTGTAACGTCAAGTCGCAAGACTGTCGGCAGCGTATGCGCTAACACACACGACGTGTAATTATCAAAAAATTGCTAGCACCTCTTTGGAAAGTTTGGATTTCCGCGCGAACTGTTTTCCTAAATTCATTATAGATTAGTTGATTTATTAAGTAAAATGGACACTGATTAATAATATCGATGGCTCAAGATGATTAAAACAGTATGTAACTGTCAACAAACAATGTTTCTGCTTTAAATCATCATCATTTCGCTGTCCCATGTCGGATTTTATCGAGCCATTGACCTATGTAAAGTTCAGAATGTAAGCTTTAATCCGATTGGTCATTCAAGAAAAACGTCGCAGGGAAATCCCGCCCTACTATATCATTGCGCATAATATCAACATACGTAACAAAGAACTCATATTAATACATAACAGTTAATAGTTTATAAAGTATACACAAACCTTTGCAATAACACACATATAGTACAAAAAAAAGCAAACACCACATGTATTACGCTGAAACGGTAAGACAGCTCGCTGTTTTACTGTTGTTGAACTACTTTTTTATGGCGTAGTACCGCGTGTTTTAAAGTTAAGCCCGCAAACAGTGACACTGCGACCGCCACTTAACTCATTAGCATATCTGCAATGACTGAGAATTTTCATATGTATACATGTAGTTACTAAATCGGAGCTAATAGCTCGGATAATAATCACTGGTGCTGCACTCCACGCCGGCGTAATATGTTTGAAGGTGAAAAATGCACCGGTTTCCTTAGATATCACTCGGCTCTACTTAGGGCTATCGCATAAACGCATGTTTCGTCTAGTAACAGGCACACATTTATTGCGCCGGTTACTAGACGAAAATGTATTCATGCATTTATCTTCTATATGTAGCTTGATGGAAATTCGTCAGGAATCCGGTGCCTGTTTCGACATGAGACATTTTATGGCGGCGTGGAGTCCAGCACCGGTGGTAATTACGGACAACAAGTATCGTTTCTGATGTAGTATCGATCGGCACTGTCCGTGGCTTCCGTAAATATGACGTAGTTTCCGTCAAACAGGTGACACGCCCTCGACACTTTGTTGTACACGAACGACATACAGACGCTGGACATTTTACATTTGACCGCACATTCCCTCGATGTTATGTCTTGGTCCGAGTCTACCGCGCTGAACGGTGACGTCGGTGCAGATCCAGAACTGGCTAGGGTGAACGTGGCATCTTGACCGGCACAGCTGCTCGGACATCCACCTGCCGACAGAAATATATTACACGTATATCTGGGGCACCCACCTAGCAACTGTGCCATATTACATCTATTATTAGTCCGGCAGCAATCTTGGCCAACGGCACTATATTGCACGAAGACCTCGGGCATTCATCTTTGGAATATATAACTCGGGGCACCTACCTGGCAACGCGAATATATTACAGAAACAACTCGGTATATCCACCTATGTTTCTACTACATTCGGCGTGATTTGGTGTGGTATGGACTTGTCACCACGTCAGGTTATTCTAATTTCAGGGCTGAATATATATTTATTTTGATGTAAAAGCCTTAAATGACATTAGCTGTTGATAGCCGTTTACACCAATAAACAACCCTACTGGGCAACGCAAATATTTACACATATAACTATATACAGAATAGTAGGTTAGTGCCGTGAATGGGTAAAATATATGGCAAGGCTCAGGAAACGGGATGGGCGAGGCTCTGCCGAGCACAACCCGTTTCCGTGCCGCGCCAGATATTTGTCCCATTCACGGCACTAACCTACTATTCTATTATCCCGTCAATATTACAAATATCTTTAAAATGCAAAAATATAACCCCAGCCGCATCTCCAAATCGTATCGACAGGATATCAAAAATGTTTCACGGCACCGTGCTTCACGGCACATACGCACTGTGTTGACGGGATAAAGAACACACATGGACGGCAACAGGAATATATTGCATGCATTATGTCGGCGATATATTACATGATTCTGGAACACACGTGAAAACATGAATGTATTACTTATATGACTCGGTCAACTCACGTGGTAACGGCGATATATTGCATGTGTAAATCTGGAACACACCTGTCAACGGGGATACATTACACATATGACTCGGTCACCCACCTGGCAATGGGGATATATTGCACATGTGACTCGGGTGCTCACCAGGCAACAGGAATTAATTACATACATAAATCGGGCATACATGGTCACTGAAACGGGAATATAGTACTTGGAAATGTGGGCATCTACTTTTCAGCATGAATGTGAACCACATGGCAACGGAAATATATTACACATATATCTGGTACAGCCACATGGCAATGGGAGGATATTACTATACATGGAACAACCACATGGCACCGGGAATATTTGACATATATATCGAACAACCATATGGCAACTGGAATATATGACAGGTACATCTGGAACAACCACATAGTAACGGGAACATATGACACATATATCTGACACAACCACATGACAACTAGAATATATGACACATATATCTGGAACAACCACATGTGTCCGTTTCAGTGATGTTCCACTGCAATTCAAATTCAGGTTTACGTCCTGTGATGTTTTATTTGCCATCATGAAGAAACCTACAGCAGCCACATTAAAGGGGCATTATCAGGATTTTTTAAAAAATACTATAAAAATAAAAACGTGTTTCATCATGGCACTGTGTAAAGTGGTTTAATTAAAGATATATGACGATACTAGGACCGCTGGTTTGTTTCTATGTTCACTCATATAGGTACATGTACATACATATCGGATGTTTCTTGTTGCGTTCAGCAGGGGCCCGTTTCACTAAGCTTCGTACGACTATGAAGTTCGTAAGTGCAAATTTAGGATCGTCTGGAAATTTAAATTGATGGATTTACATTTATTGAGCATAGGCTGCATATGCAGCCTATGCTCAATAAATGTAAATCCAATACATGTAATTGTTTTACAAGAAAATATTGCTAATGTGAAATTTACAGACTATCATAATTTTGCACTTACGAACGTTTTAGTCGTAAGAAGTTTAGTGAAACGGGCCCCAGATTCGGTTGTACCGATATTGGTGAAAATTGAAACAGCCCAGCAGTCCTAGTAGCGTCATATATCTTCAATTAAACCACTTTCCACAGAGCAATGATGAAAACACGTTTTTTTGTTGTTGTTTTTTAAATCCTTATATGCCCCTTTAAATCATACACACTTACTCATGTGTTAGCTTTAGTGAGGGTTCGTTGTAGTTGTATTCAAGCTTACACTATAGTCTGTTTCACGAAAGCTGCCCAAATTGTATGGCTATATAGACAATTCAAAAACAATATTTGTTTTGATAATATTAAATTAAAGGAAAATTTAAGAATGAGCCTTCTTTTTATTTCGTGAAATTCGGTCAAATATTGATTTTATTACGAAAAATTGATTTGTCTATGGGAATTTAACATGGGGGAAAAAGTGGTAAGGAAGTGTGGGAGGAGTTAAAAAACAGAAAAAATTTGGAAATTGACTCCGAAACCTGAGTAGATAGCTTGGATATGATATAACTAAGAAAACAAAAGTTAAATTTTAAAAATCGGCCCAGTATTTCTAAAATTCAAAAAAAAAATCCCCATGTTAAATCCCCATAGACATCTTTACTCCGTGAAGGTGTCTATGGGGATTTAACATGGGGAAATTGTTTTTTCGCAATAAAATCAATATTTGACCAAATTTCACGAAATAAAAAGAAGGCTCATTCTTAATTTTTCCTTTAATTTAATATTATCGAAAAAAATATTGTTTTTGAATTGTTTATATAGCCGTAAAATTTGGGCAGCTTTCGTGAAACAGACAGTAGTCAATTACAGCGCATTCTCTCCTACCCCTTTCAACACCACATACCTGTATAATGGTATTGGCAAACAGTGTAGATCCAGATGAGCCGGCTCGTGTCGAGCCGTCTCATCAGGATCTGCACTTTTTGCAAGTAATGTTCATATTTCTGAGAACAAAAACTCCCCCTTTTCATAAATGGATTAGTATGAACATCATTTTGTGACCATTGGATTGGTTGCAAAATTAACCTATCAATCAAAGTACTGAAAGTACTGAACATAGGGTACTACAAGATTAAACTAGATTGCTTGATTGATTGATTGATTGATTGATTGATTGATTGATTGATTGATTGATTTATTGATTTATTGATTTATTGATTGATTGATTGATTGATTGATTGATTGATTGATTGATTGATTGATTGATTGTTGGTGTTGCAGTTTCATTAACCCTTAAAGGTACATGCCCACTCAGTAGGTACAAAATATTCTTTACATCAGAGACATCATCTGAGACATTTCCTGGCAAAATAAACATTCATGCGCCATTATCCCACGTACTGATTGGCATTATTATACATTTTATATCAGACGTAAATTTACACACTGATATCAGGGGCGATAACCGTGTTTGCTTAAAATGTTAACGGACATTACTATTTAATCTCTGTATTTATTTTATGATGTGCAATGATCATGCTTTAAAATCTGTCGAAAATATTATTTTTTCAGGTGACGCATTTCTTTAGTATAAATAATTAAAAAATATCATGCCTCATTTGCATATGAAAATAGACTGATACCACCGCGCGTCACTATCAGTAAAATAAATATTACTAAATGATTATACATGTATCTGTATAGCGGGCACTTGTAACGTTTAGAACTGGTGGAATAGTGGAACAGTTATACACTTATTTAATTCCTATAAATGACATTTTACGGCTACAGTATGTACCAAAACATTCAACAACATTACATAATATGCATAGCTATATTAGAAACATACGGTAACACATATACAAGACATCATCATCAATTCAAGTATAAATACATATTCCAGATATCTATGATCATTATAGATATATTGAAAACTGATTAAAGAGCAATAGTTACAAGAATTCCGCCACGGAAGCGGTGTCGCGCCTGAAAATGCCTTGTCGGTACATCACCATGTTTACTTCTGTTTTGTTAATGAAATAGTTGGCCGTGGATCGAGTATATTAAAACGTAAAAATGACGTCATTGGGGAAACCGCTGACAAAATGTTCAATGTATGGAAGCCCAAACTTGTTATATTTTTTTTTCTTCGTATTTTCAGTACTCAGGCCCGTACGCAGGTGGGGGGGGGGGGGGGGGGTGCGCGACGGGTGCGTACGCACCCCCCCCCCTAAATTCTCCGAGGTCCGCTATTTTCCAAACAGTACTCTCAACAAATCTTGAAATGCATTAATATACAGGTGATTTGCATGAAAATGTCACAATTTACCACCGTTCAAATCCGTTAAATGACTTAAAATGCAGGAGAGTGCATTTCAGGCCATCTAGGTTTAACAAAATTCAGGGGGAGCATGCCCCCGGACCCCCTAGCGTACGCTGCACTACGTGGGGCTCACCCCTGACGCACCCCCCCCCCCCCCGACTGTAATTTATCACTTTAAATACTGACTTATTGACCCCCTTCCCTGAACGTAGAATTGACACTCAAGTTGGCGTGTATTGGCCACCATAGACAAATGTAGATCAGGCCGAATTCGGGAATGTCACTAAAATCCGCTGTAAATACATGTGCGAGATTTGTTTCGCACAGGTGTCGGGTGAGTTTAAAAATAGACTGTCGGAAGGTCAAACTTGATGTCGTTTGTGTGTTAAACGCGTCGCGTATTTCGGAGAGTATTCGGAGGGGAGTTAACTCTGCATAAAACTATATATATAGCCTGTTACTAAATTTAACGATGACCGCACGATTTGTGCCGCAAATGGGGGCAAATCACGCGCAACAAAATAATCCGATGTATTTTTGTACGTAGAACATCCGTTGTTGATATTGTGCAGTGCAAGTAGTATTTTCATAATATTATTTTCAATTAGCGGTTGCGTATGACAGTTAAACGTTGAGTAACACAATGCATTTTGTTGTTATGGTTACTCCAAGATATCACTACGGACGATCGCATCGAGGGGGGTCTGGGGCGTGGCTAACTGTCGGAGGCGATCGCAATACATAGATTTACCCTATGTGAAAACCATTCCAGTTACTTAGGGGTGAAAGGGTTAACCGGAGATCCCCTTAGTGTTTATGTTGGATATTTTCCACTATAATTCATGCGTGTGAGCACCCTAAAACGTTCGAAATCATGGCAATAAAATATCATTAGAGACAAATGACCGCGAAACCCATAACATGTAACCCTTAAAAGGCGGAAACAAAACAAAAAGTGTCTGCGTTATTATTATTTTGTCTTATTCCTTATCAAAACAGGTATTGACAGAGCGCTGTCAAAATACGTTTCTATCGAGAGAAAAAAAGAAAAGAAAATGAAAATAGCAGACGCCAAAATTTAAATCAGCGATGTAAGGGCTAAACAAGCACTGCTGTTGTTTTGCGTCGTCCTTACTACGCTGAATTAAATTTTGTCGTCTGCTGGAAATGTTTTATTATCAATATTTCTGGATAAAAATCTGTGTTGGCAGCGCATGAGAATCGTCTCCACTGGAGTCGATTCTAATGTGCTGTTAAAACAGGTTTTTTTTTGTTCAGAATTAAGGCAAAAATGAAAAACAGCAGACGACAATTTTCGTCTCCAGCGTAGTGAGGGTTAACGAGGTTCTACTGTAGCGCTAATGGCCATACTGCCTAGTAACTGGGGGAAAATACAGGACAAAATCTAGAGATCCATGAGTATGGCGAACACTATTAACCCTTACACCGCTATCTTATTTTTTGTCGTCTGCTGTTTATTTTCTATTTTCCATTTTTATCATCAAAAACATGCTTTGACAGCACTTTAGAATAATTTACAACATGCTTTGACAGCACTTCAGAAACATTTCCATTGGAAATTATTCTGAAGTGCTGTCAAACCATGTTTTTATTGAGAAATAAGGCAAGATATAAAAGCAACAATTGTTGTGTGTAGCGGCCTAAGGGTTAACATAAATCACAGATGGAAAGACTCGCGCGGGACATAACAAAATGCCCATTGAAAATAAAGCATTGCCCAACCCACTTGTGTCGTACTGTATGTTACTTTACGTCAACAGGGGCCCGTTTCACTAAACTTTTTACGACTAAAATGTTCGTAAGTCCAAATTTAAGATCGTCTGTAAATTTCAATTTATGGATTTACATTTATTGAGCATAGGCTGCATATGCAGCCTATGCTCAATAAATGTAAATCCATCAATTGTTTACAATAAAACATTGCTAATGTGAAATTTACAGACTATCATAATTTTGCACTTACGAACATTTTAGTCGTACGAAGTTTAGTGAAACGGCCCACAGGAAGGCACAGGTTGAAGTAATGGTTGAAGGTATATACATAAAGGCATCAATAAGGCAGAAACAAATAAGCTTGCATTTTTTACTCCATCTTATAACACATTATTAATGTGTTATAAGAGGGAGTAAACAACTATGTTAGCTTACTTTTTCCACTTATTGATGCTTCTATGTATATTTAATATATTTATGAACCTTGGTCCGTGCAGGAAGGTAGAGTAATGCGTTTTTGCAACGGGTATTTTTATGTTACACCCCACACACCTGGTGTGTACGTTATGTTACATTACTTATGGGCAGGGTAATGAGATTATTTTGCAATGGGTATTCTTTCTATGTCACGTGTCAGAGTCTTCCACCTGTGCCACAAACCATATGCATTGCAAGTGCCGTTTTATTGTAGTTGCGGGCAGCAACTCTGCAAAAGAGTTACTGCCCGCAACTAGGTTGTATTGCATCTGTCAATCATTATATCCTACCTAGTGGCGCGGCTGCTCCCCAACTCGTGGTCTTACATTCGTTTAGTAGAGTGTCTACATCTAACTCACTGAGGTAGTTAAACTTTGCCGGTGATATAGAGAGGCACGTCACGCGGCCGTCCAGCGAGTTGGTCGCGCTGTTCTGCGATCCGCCAATTCGTAAGAGAGCGGGAAGTTCGATTGGCGTATCTTTTGCAAATATGGGGGAAGTTTTGTAAAGTGCACCATCGACATACAATGTCATCGTGTCCTTGTTTAAATCTCTTTCCAGGCCTACAAGTAACCACTGACCAGTGGAGAGTGGCACCGTGAGTGTTTCCTCCGAATTCTCCCATGGAGCGCTTGCTGTTATATCCCCATCGCCGGACATATTTAGTACCAGACCACCGGCGGTTAGCGATAGTTCAATGTCCGTTATTGAATCTAACGCTTCTTGGTCGTTGCTTCTCAGATGGAAAATTGTTCCATCAGTAATAGAATTGAAGTAGACCAAAACGACAAACGTCATGTCGATATTTAGCGCGGCGTTATCCATGATTTCCACCTCCACGTAGGAATTGGAGGCGGAGCCGCTGAACAGGAATGCGTCATAGTCGAGGCCATTGCCGACCTTTCCTTCGACGAAGCCCACGCTTTTGATGGTGCCGCTGACATGATTAGTTTTCACTTCCGTGGTTAGGATGCCCTGACCGAGCGGCCACACGTATGTCGGGACGGCGCCGGTCGGTGTCGCTGAGGCGGGCACTAATGAAATAGAAATATAGTGGAACCTCTCTAAATCGGACACCCAGATAGCACACGTGACCTTTTTGTGATATGTGCCGTGGTCATTTATATCAGGTGATAATGTCTGTTCGTGATCGCAGAGCACACAACTATGGCTCAGAATGATCAAATGCGGGATTTACAGTGAAACCTCTATAAGCCGGACACCCTGGGGACATCCCAGGGTGTCCGGTTTAGAGAGGTTTCACTGTACATACGTATACAGTGGGATCTATCTAAACCAGACACCAATGAGATGTCCCATGAATTTAGCGGAACGTCTCTAAACCGGACACCCTAGGGACGTCTTATCCAATGGAAATGGGCATACGGAGATTGTGTTACACACAGTTTCATCTTGAGAATAGCAATAAACTTGGAAACCAGCTTATTACAGTGGAGCCTCTCTAAACCGGACACCATGGGGACATACAGAGTGTCTGGTTTAGAGAGGTTCCACTGTGAAACTTGCATATACTTACTTCAAGACAAACGTGTTTTGTGATGATGAACAGACATTATCCTCGGAGATAAATGTCAACGAAGCATATCAAAATTAAGCACAACTTACAGTGGGGTCAGCGTGTAAGTGCACATACGAACGAACACGACAGGTTGGTTCCAACCTGTCGTGTTCGTTCGTGTGTGCACTTACACGCTGACCCCACTGTAGTTGTCTCTCTGTCCGGTTTACAGGGTTCGATTGTACATATGTAAAATTTTCTACAAATCCAACAAGCCGTTTTCCATATTTCCTGACATTTTCAAGATCTGCTCATTATAAGTTACCAGTTTCCATTTCATGACAAATATGATTTATATTAAACTCGTCAAAGTTACGCACCAATTTCGCTAAATTATATTTGTGAACGATTCTGGTATACTAGTATATGATAAACCAATAAAGTATACACTATAGGAATGAATGACCTTTTTGTGGAATTTATCGGGGTATAAACTTGGAAAAGTCGCGGGAATACTGGACGAAGCGATAAAAAATTACAATTTTCGAAAAAAAAAATATTTCGAAAACTGTAATTTCATCAAGCAAATGTGTTTATTTTCAGTTTTCTTAAGAATTATTTTAACTGCGCCTCACGGTTACGGAAAGTAGTTCGGCGTGGGAGTTTACTGGGATATAAATTTTGGACAGAGACTTGCTACGGGTCAATCAAATGTTACTGGGAATTGTGTAAATATTTGTGTGCTGGAATTATAAACCAATAAAGTATACACTAACGTATGGTGCTCAATGATTGTACATGTATATCATTTGCATATATATTATAACAGTCGCATTTACCGCCAGGAAAAAATGAAGAAAATAGAAAGAACAAAAATTCGCTGGATGTGGGAATGGAACCGTGACACCGCCTTTACTCGCCTGTTACAGCACGTACACAAGCGATATTTAGCTGTGTATCATATTTGTGTTGACAGGCAGTCAAAGTAGCATGGACTCTCTGCTTGAGGATCCATGCATATATAGAGAATAGTAGGTGAGTGCCGTGAATGGGAAAAATATCCAGCAAGGCTCAATCATTTCTTTATTTCCCATCAGAAGTATATGTTGTGACCACTCATTTGAACCGTCTCGCCGAGACGGTTCAAATGAGTGGTCACAACATATATTTTGGTTCAGAAATAAGGAAAATAGATAGAGAATAGTAGGTTAGTGCCGTGAATGGGAAAAAATATCTGGCAAGGCTCAGGAAACGGGATGGGCGAGGCTCTGCCGAGCACATCCCGTTTCCGTGCCGCGCCAGATATGTTTTCCCATTCACGGCACTAACCTTCTATTCTATTTATCCCGTTAACACCTAAAAATGGCTTTAAAATGCAAAAATAGTATTGACTGGATATCAAAAATGTTTCACGGCACTATGTTTCACGGCACATACGCACTGTGTTGACGGGATTAAAAACAAACTGCAGGAATTTTAAAACAAAATGTGATGCAATCGAAATTTCTGATGTATTTCCTTTGTTCCGCCGTATAGTGTGATTTGGCGCCAAAATAAGAAACCCCTAATTACGAGCTACGTATCCCATTAATAGGGGGAATACGTGACATTTTGTTAGATAAATTCGCTCCCTATATGTACAATGATAAATCATACCGTTGTCGTGTTCGTTCGTGTGTGCACTTACACGCTGACCCCACTGTATATAGACTATAGGGTTAACTGTATTGTAATTTTCAAATTTGCGGCGTATATCAGAAAATGATAGGTCGGGAAATCTGTTTAATGGCGCTAACGTCACCATTAAACAGACTTTCCGACCGATCATTTTCTGATATACGCCGCAAATTCCAAAATTACAATGCGGTCAATGTTTTTCTAATGTACTCCTTTACTACTGGCTTAGGAATACATATTGAAAAAATTTGCGACCGTTCATCAACAATGATATGCCTGTAATGTATGACCATCAGCCAATCAGATTGCGTGATATTTATAAAGTGCATTAGAATATATTCATTGACCGGGTATGGAAATTGTATGGAAACCAATTCCCACCCTTAAATATAAGAACACAAAACAAAAATATTGATTGACTACACTCATCTGTTTATTGTTTAATGGTTTCAATCTACCACATACTATTTTACTATTATTGTATTCTTTATCTACATTGCTTGGCCCTAAAAGGTACTATTGTGTATTAGTGGGCCGCTAAGCACCATTTCATTCCATTCCAGTAATGGTTTCAAATATAGTTTCAAGTATATATAGTGCCATAACCGTGCACAAATAATAATATATCTACAGTGGAACTTCTCTACACCGGACACCAAGAAAACACATCTTATATTATGTTTGATGAGTTTCTTGATCATTTATATCGGGTGATAATTCTCTTCGTGACCTTATAGCACACAGCTATGCCTAAGAATGATCAACTGTCTGATTTACAGTGAACCCTCTCTAAGCCGGACAACTTGGGACCTCCCAGGGTGTCAGGTTTAGAGAGGTTTCACTGTAGTAGTGAATATAAATTCGTTTTGAGATTTAGCAAATGTTGGCACCTTACTACATGTAGGATGTAATATATCGATCAGGGGCGGATCCAGCATTTGGGGAACGGGGGGGGGGGGGGTTGTCTAGTTGCGAAGGTAACTCTTGCAATCTACTCCCGTACCGTCCGTAGCTAGCTACGGACGGTACGGGAGTAATTGCAAGAGTTACCATTGGCAACTAGTGGGTTGTCCTATTTGTGAGCTCTTCGAAATGCACTTTCCTGTGTTTTGCGGCATTTAAATTCAGACTCCGACTGGTGGTAAACTGTGATCTATGTAAACTCCGTGGCTGAAGGAGGGGGGGGGTGTGGTTGCAACCCCGGAATCCCCTCCCCCCTCTTGATCCGCCCCTGGCACCCTACTACATGTATGATGTAATGGATATGTCCATAAACATGATACATACTAAGGGGTTTCTGTTTGTATAATACTGAAAGTGAACAACCATACGTTAACACTATAAAGGTAGTGTGATGGCCATTGTTATTATTTGCGGCTGTGATTGGAAACTGGGGCTAAACAAATAACCGCTTATGTTATTTCCGATCAGATAATACTGTGTGACAACAGGTAGGTGGGTTTCAGCTGCGACCAAAGCAATATGATATGTGGTAGTGACATGAGAAATGGGGCTTTTGGGATTTGTGGCCAATGTAGCTCCTGATCAAATATCACACTCCTGTAGCCTGATACCGATATATATTCATTGTTAAAAGCATGACGGCTGATTCAGTGATAGACTAGCGAACAGTGTAGATCCTGATCAGACTGTCCGGCTGTACAGGCTGATCTAGATCTACATTGGTCGCCAACACCATGGGCCCCATTTCACCAGTTACCACCACAAATGCATGTATTCATCGGTGTCTGTTATGCAACACCTAGAAATCGCACTTTTCTGTTCATGTGTTTGTAAATACATGTATGTCTACAAATTACAATTGCTTGCTTTGCATCACAATGACACTCGATTGGCAGGACCTAATTAGTTTGAGTTACCAGACGCAGACGTAGTCAAACAAATACCCCGAACTATTTCGAAATAAACCATAATATGCCAACGCGACAAATAACACAATTACAAAATTTAACAGTTTCGCATGGCACCACACAATTCGGGCATGGTGCCACCAAAATATATGGCATGGCGCAGCGCCACTGAAATGGGGAGAAACTCTAGTCATCCTATGTCAACAACAAACAACAACAACATCATCGAAAGTAAACCATCACAATTGTCACTGGTGGATGTAATTATTGAGAGCCGTGTAGACTCTGACCCGACTGCACATATGTACAGACTTTCCAGAGCCGTCACCGTTCATAGAGCCGGCTTTTCACGCCTTTACATGTAGCATACATACACTCAAACATTAAATCTCACATATTTATGAATGCTTGTTTACTGTCCTCATGCCTCTCCCTCATTATATCTGACATAAATACGGTACATTGCCAACCATTTCTACCCACCTACACAGATTACCAATTTGAGTCATGACGTTACCATGGAACCTGTCTTCAAATAAAAGTATATTCTGTTCTGTTCCTAACTGTGGTCAGTTACAGTGGGCTCAGCGTGTAAGTGCACACACGAACGAACACGACAGGTTGGAACCAACCTGTCGTTATGTAAGTGCACACACGAACGAACACGACAGGTTGGAACCAACCTGTCGTGTTCGATCGTGTGTGCACTTTTCAGCGTGTAAGTGCACACACGAACGAACACGACACGTTCGTGTGTGCACTTACACGCTGATCCCACTGTACTTGAACTGGAAGTATGCTACATAGTACACGGCCATGAAAACGGGAAATGTGTTTACATATATACTGCCCTCCCAAGTCAAACTGCAGTATCTGTTAAACTGCAGTATCTGTACACGACACGTTCGTGTGTGCACTTACACGCTGACCCCACTGTACTTGAACTTGAAGTATGCTACATAGTACACGGCCATGAAAACGGGAAATGTGTCTACATATATACTGCCCTCCCATGTCAAACTGCAGTATCTGTTAAACTGCAGTATCTGTACTATGATGCTATGCTGACCCTATGCAATCATCCCCATGTGGGGATGATTGTACCGGGTCAGCATAACATCATAGTGCAGATACTGCAGTTTAACAGATACTGCAGTTTGACTTGGGATGATTGCACAGGGTCAGCATAGCATCATAGTGCCGATACTGCAGTTTAACAGATACACGTACTGCAGTTTGACTTGGGAGGGCAGTATACACGTATTCAGTTACTTGTCTTCTGTATACTTACTACTGTCTGTTTCACGAAAGCTGCCCAAATATTTACTGCTATGTAATCAATGCAAGAACAATATTTGTTTCGATAATATTAAAGTATAGCAAGATTAAAGAAATGAGCCTTCATTTTATTTCATGAAAGTTTGTCCAATATTGATTTTATTACGAAACAACAATTTCCACATGTTAAATCCACATATGTCTATGGTACGGAAGCCCATTAGGGCCACTTCACTTTTTTTTAATTTCCATTTATTCAAGATGTTTTCTTGAATTTTCAAGTTCTTTTCTTGAATTTTCAAGATCTTTTCTTGAATTCAAGATGTTTTCTTGAATTTTCAAGTTCTTTTCTTGAATTTTCAAGATCTTTCCTTGAATTATCAAGAAAAGATCTTGAAAATTCAAGAAAAGAACTTGAAAATTCAAGAAAACATCTTGAAATTGAAAATGCAAGAAAAGATCTCGAAAATTCAAGAAAAGATAAAAAAAAAGTGAAGTGGCCCTAATGGGCTTCCGTATTATGGAGATTTAATTATATGGGGAATATTTTCTAATTTCAGAAATAGTGGACCGATTTTTAAAATATAACTTTTGTTTTCTTAGTTAGATGATTTCCAAACTATCTAGCCAGGTTTCGGAGTCAATTTCCAAATTTAGTATTTTTTTTAGCTACTCTCCCAGATCCGCCACCTCCTTTTCTTAAATTTAATATTATCGAAAACAATATTGTTTATGCATTGTTTATATAGCCGTAAAGTTTGGGCAGGTTTCGTGAAACAGACAGAAATGTGTTAGGTTTTATTTAATGAAATTCTGTGCGTGTGCTAATAAGAAAAGAGAAACAATCACGTGTTCTGAAAATGAGAAATGTGCACTTGGAGTATGAACTCATTATAAGTAAACTACTGAATACAAAATCCCAACTTGTTAAAATTGTATATATACACAGGGCTCCAGATAAGGAATTAGTCATTGGGTATTGTCACTCCATCATGTCTTAAGCAATTGGGTATTTCAAAATTTTAGTTGGGTAAAATAAAATCACACTGCTGTTTACATATCAGCAGACAGCAATTATTGAATAGTTTGCTGCTAAATGAAAACATGTATTGGCATTTCATTAGAATTGTCTCCTTGGAGACAATTCTAATGAAATACCAAGATTTGTTTTCATGGGAAAATATGAAAAATATGCTACATTTGTGGTCGGTTTATTGTTTTCTGCAGCATGATAAAGGTACCACCATTTTTTACTGCATTTTGATACTCACTACTTCTGATTTCAATTGGGTTTTTGGCAATTTTAATTGGTTATTTACGTAAATACGCAGCTTATCTGGATCTCTGTATACATATATAAAGGATTTTCCATGAGTGATGATTTACTTTGATATGTATAAGACCAGTTTACTTCCTACACATTAAATCGTCACGAATGCTAGATTCTGCTTATTCACCTATGCTGTATACATGCCTATAATGATCGCGTCGAGTACACTGGGGGCCGTTTCACTAAACTTCGTACGACTAAAATGTTCTGAAGTGCAAACGTATGTTAAACAGTCTATACATTTCACATTACCATTGATTTTTTTATGCTCAACAAATGTAAACCCATCAATTTAAATTTCCAGACGATCCTAAAGTTGCACTTACGAACATCTCAGTCGTACGAAGTTTCGTGAAACGGGCCCCAGGTATCATACGGTGTTATTGCATAGCCACATAATTATACATAGAAGCTGCGCTGGTTGCGTAGTGTATTTTCTATTGAAGTATTTAGTAAGCTTAACCCATTGCATGCCAAATACCGTTCACAGTTATTCACATTTTCCTCATTTATCAATTAACCCTTACACCGCTATCTTCCTTTTTTGTCGTCTCCTGTTTATTTTCTATTTTCCATTGTTATCATCAAACACATGCTTTGGCAGCACCTTATAATAATTTACAACATGGTTTGACAGCACTTTAGAATCATTTCCATTGGAAATGATTCTGAAGTGCTGTTAAACCATGTTTTTATTGAGAAATAGGGCAAGCTATAAAAGCAACAGCAGACGACAAGTGTTGTGTGTAGCGGTCTACTGGTTAATGTATATGTTGTTACCACTTATTTGAACCCGGCGTTCAAATGAGTGGTAACAACATATACTTACATGCAGAGAAAAGAAAACTATTTAAAATTGTCAGCCAGAAAACGTGTGTATCAACAGCATGAAAAATGTTGCTGGTTACCGAGTTTTATAAAGAAATGAAGGGATTTATTACTAATGTATCCCGTCGTCACAGTGCGCATGTGCCGTGAAACACGGTGCCGTGAAACATTTTTGATATCCTGTCAATACCATTGCATTTTAAAGCTATTTGTAATGTTGACGGGATAAATAGAATAGTAGGTTAGTGACGTGAATGGGAAAAATATCTGGCGCGGCACGGAAACGGGATGTGCTCGGCAGAGCCTCGCCCATCCCGTTTCCTAAGCCTTGCCAGATATGTTTTTCCCATTCACGGCACTAACCTGCTATTCTTTATATATACAAATAATGACATTGCAATTCACTATATAAGTACAGTCAGTAGGACAGTTAATATAAATGGGAATTCGTTAATTATGTAATAATAATACATATAATACATAGAGAATAGTATGTTAGTGCCGTGAATGGGGAAACATATCTGGCAAGGCTCAGGAAACGGGATGGGCGAGGCTCTGCCGAGCACATCCCGTTTCCGTGCCGCGCCAGATATTTTTACCCATTCACGGCACTAACCTACTATTCTATTTATCCCGTGAACACCTACAAATGGCTGTAAAATGCAAAAATAGTATTGACTGGATATCAAAAATGTTTCACGGCACCGTGTTTCACGGCACATACGTACTGTGTTGACGGGACAAATGTATTTAGTTTCACTGCACGTATGAATCAAAGTAAAGCTAGTGAATATACTTACGACATATTAGAATAATGTACATCGATTCAATGGGTACATGTCCGACACACACCATTCCTGCTATTGTCTCAACGCGACTCCCTGAACGATAATTTCTACAACAAATAGCGCGGATATATATCAAGTAAATGGCATTTTATTACAATATAATTCCAGCACAAAAATATTTACACAATTGCCCGTAGCAAGTCTCTGTCCAAAATTTATTATATCCCAGTAAACTCCCATGCCCAACTACTTTCCGTAACCGTCAGGCGCAGTTAAAATAATTCTTAAGAAAACGGAAAAAAAACACATTTTCTTGATGAATTTATTTCAAATGCTGGAATTATAAGGAATAAATGGCCTTTTTGTGGAATTTATCGGGGATATATACTTGGAAAAGTCGCGGGAATACTGGACGAGGCCTTAAATAATTACAATTTTCCAAAAAAAAATAAAAAAAAAATTTTTTTTTTTGTTTTTTCGAAAATTGTAATTTTTTATCGCTTCGTCCAGTATTCCTGCGACTTTTCCAAGTTTATACCCCGATAAATTCCACAAAAATGCCATTCATTCCTATATTAATCCAGTTCGTTTTAACTGGTTGCCTTATCGTTATTACTATCAATTTAGTATTGGATACTTTCATTCCTAAGACACTTCCGATGTGAATGCTTGGCGAGTGTGGAAACTTGCACGCCCGTACTTCGAACTGCGGGAATGGTCATTGTTAGAATCGATTCCCGATCTCACGGCTTCCGGGGGCCGTTTCAGTAAACTTCGTACGACTAAAATGTTCGTAAATGCAAATTTAGGATTGTCTGGAAATTTCAATTGATGGATTTACATTTATTGAGCATAGGCTGCAACAGCCTATGCTCAATATATGTAAATCCAATAATTGTTTACAAGAACACATTGTTAATGTGAAATTTATAGACTATCACAAGTTTGCACTTATGAACATTTTAGTCGTACGAAGTTTAGTGAAACGGCCCCCTGGTTCTAAGTAACTGCATGGAATAGTCCATTTTACTGTTCAGACTATTCCATTAATCAGAAAAAAAGAGAATTAAAAAAATATATAACTTAAATAATCACAAATAGTGTAGATCCTGATGACACTGTATCAAGCAATTATTCATGCACAGTGTCATTCCCATCTATGAACAGTATAGTTCCTGATCCGCTAGTGAACCGTGCAAACTGATCAAACTGAGCGGATGCGCAGGCTAATCTGTGTATACACTGGTCGCAAGTGTCGTAAGCCCTGTTTCTTCAGTCACTGACACATTTCCCTCAAAACTGTTTCGTTCGTATGATGGCCGATTGTATGGTGGCACAGAGGGGACATGGACATATGTTTTTCTTTCGCGTGCGCACTGGTGACTGGCCATACTAGCAAAGCCTATCGCGTGCGCAAGCAAATACTATCGCAAAGACTATCGCGTGCACACGCGAAAGTAAACAATATTTCCATGTCCCCTCTGTGCCACCGTATTTTACAAAGTCGAAACGCGTAACGTAAAAATACGAAATTTCACATATTCACACAACTAAGATTTCCACCTTTTTGCAAGTGTTTGTTGGTGCTAGAAGGCGTTTGTTTGTGTCATATACTGTGGAACCTCTCTAAACCGGACATATTGGTGACCTCCCAGGGTGTCCGGTTTAGAGACGTTCCACTGTAATTACGCACTCGATGAAACATTTTTGTCAATTTCTGTTATTAACAGACAGGACAATGACACAAATTACATTGAAACCCATCTAAATTATACACAATGAGATCCCCAGGGTGTTCGGTTTAGAGGGGTTCACTGTATTGTGACAAAACAGCACAGTCCGTGACACAACTGAACACATGCATGCAGTGTTGCTTTCTTGTAGTCGTGTTCGACGATTGTCATGGAAATCAAGAAAACACGAACAACTGAAAGTTCGTGTTTTCACGAGTTCGCCTTTTAAAAAGTCAACGCGAAAACAGAGCAGACCGTCCGATCGCCCGTTCATTCGTAAGTCCTCCGTACTTACATTCATCACATGTTTGTAACGATATAAAGTTATTATACAGCACAAATTCCTATTCACTTGAAACTTTCCAATATACATGTATCACCATCCATATTTTCATTTCATAGCCCAGACATGCGGCCTGTTTGTCCAATGATACGGGCATGAAAAATCCTCCACTTTAGACCATACATATTTAATACCTCAACAACTGCTGTAGCGATGTTGATACCCCGGAAAATTGAATAGAAACACTTGATAATGTCCCCATCATCGTAGTTATTTCGAGAAAACCTACATTTTGCTGGAAACAAGGGAAGATAGGATGCACTCACATCCACAATATGCCCCGAAATCGGTAGAAAATGCAGTTTGTAGCCACCGAAAGAGACACACGAACACTCGCAGGCCCTAACAGGGTAGTGTTGACATGCACTTAAAGGTAAATGCCCACTTAGTCGGCACAAACTGTTATTTATAGGAAATAAATAAGTGTATAATTGTGTCACTTTACCACCAGTTCTAAAAATTATGAGTGCCCGCTATACAAATATAATCATTTAGTAATATTTAGTTTACTGATAGTGACTTGCGATGGTAAAAACTATTTTCATATGCAAATGAGGCATGCTATTTTTAGATTATTTATACTAATTAAATGCGTCACCTGAAACATATTTTATACAGATTATAAAGTACAATAATTGCACATCAAAAAATACTACAGAGAATAAATAGTAATGTCCGTTAAGGAAACACGGTTATCGCCAGATATCGTCTGATATAAAATGTATAATAATGCCAATCAATACGTGGGGTAATGGTGAATGAATTCAGATGATGTCTCTGATATAAAGAACAGTTTGTGTCTATTGAGCGGGCATGTACCTTTAATACTGCACATTATCCAACCCAAATTTACAAAAAGATATCCTTATTTCCAACAAAAAAACTGTATGTGTTCTCGAAATAACTCATAACACATCTAAAGCTACGAGGACGGGAACATCGGCGGGTGTTCCTATTCAAGTTTAGGGTATCTAAGCTGTATCGCGTCAAAATCGCTTCAGTACTACAGTAGTTGCTGAGATATGCAACAAAGTATGTGCTACAGTTGAGGACTTATCATGGGCGGATTCAGGGGGGCGGACCCGGCGCCCCCCCCCCCCCCCACCCCCCCCCCCCCCCCCCCCCCTAAAATTCGCCAAGTAAAGATTTTTTACAAGTTACAAGGCATATTTCATGCCAAGTGCCATGTATTCCATGCATTTTTCGGTCGTTATCTTATTGTTTCAAAATGTAAACGTTTTCAATCAGAAATCATGTCTAAACATACTGCGACAGTGTCAATATGTTTGCTCCAAAATGCGCCAGAACGCAGGAAATGCGATGTAGATTTCAAAAAAATCCGGGGAGAATTTCTACTATTTCTACTATTTTACATAGATACTGCTTTCATCGACCGTAAATTAAATCTGAAATTGACGGAAGCCATATAAGACACGCCATATGATTTTGTACTTTCCGACATGTGCGACATGTGCGACATGTGCGTAATATCATTAAATTCGTTTACAAAATTTACAATGTTTTTCATAAATATAGTCAAAAGTTAACAAAATGTTCAGAGTATTATTCCGCATGTACTCTGAAAATGTTTTCAACTTTTGGCGACATTTACGGAAAATACTGTACATTTTGTAAACGCAGTTCATGAAATTACGCAGATGTCCGAAGGTACCGTGTGCGTGACAAAATCATATGGCATGTCTCATATGAGCTAGGAACTGATATTACACTCCTGTATGACATCACCGATATTGATTTCGATATATAGAGGATATTCATATTTTTGCAACGAATATGACATATATGTACAAATTTATATGCGTTATGTACAAATTTATATGCAACAACATTCCACCGACTAGCTAGTAATCCCGTCCAATATCCATACATTAACTGTGCCTGATTGTTTATACTGTGTCGCATTTCCTCTCACAATCTAAATTGTTGGTTATTAGCCCAATGATGCCAGACCAAGGTGTGAACAGGGTTGATCCTGATCAGAATACACATATGTACAGTTTGATCTGGGCCTACACTGTTCACAGCGTTGCTCCTGATCAGATTGCACGGGTGCACTTACCGACATGGAGCTTCACTGGTCTTACGCGCAGACATTCCCGTTTATCTGGTGAGTCATATATATATTAAGTAATCTGGTAAATAGTCCTTCATCGTCAATACTATACATCGATAATAACCTACCTCAGGCAATTGTATCTGTGCAATCCGTTACCCACATATCACACTCACGGTACTACATTGTATGATACAACACTTGAATGTCGATCATTGTCTGAACTGTTATCATGTAATTGACAACTTTGAACGTGAAGTGGCCCTAATTCCGGGACGTCAAGGTGCCTATATTAAGCAGATGTGGCGTCGCGAAATTAAGGCCAATTCAGCATT
The DNA here is from genome assembly GCA_029237695.1 of Conchocele bisecta. NCBI lineage: Eukaryota > Metazoa > Mollusca > Bivalvia > Lucinida > Thyasiridae > Conchocele > Conchocele bisecta. The sequence goes on from CM055265.1 coordinate 181,582,673, forward strand.
ACCTACACTTAATCATATACATGATCTATACTGCTCAAACTAGGTGCTAATTATTGATTTTATATTGTATATTTACACATACATTTGTTACCTAAAATTTGAAAGTGACATATAGGTCCATAGGGCCGGGTGTTTTCGTCAATATTATATTGTACATATTCCCTGTTTCGTTTAACACATGTCACTATAATAAACAAATTACTTACTTACTTACTTACTTACTTATATGTTCATCGAGTGGTGTGGAATGTCCATATTTCACGACTGTCGTTAGGCACTCGTGAAATATGGACATTTCACACCACGAGATGAACATATATATACCGCTCCATGGAAATGAGCAGTTTTTTAGACTGTATACGTAATGAATGTGTATTTGCAGCCTATTTGCAGTCCGGCACTGCAGGTGCGCGTTATGAATATAGATAGCGGAAGTATTCGTATTTTTACCGGAAGATGTTTATTTCATCGATGAGAACATATGACTTTTATTTACATCGTATAACTATGTATTTCATGGATAGGTATATACTAAAATGCAATATTTTCCGTAAATGAGGTCGAATGAGAAAACAAACCGCACGAGCCATGAACTTTGTTCCCATGTTCATCGTACAGTGCAACCTCTAAATCGGGCACCATGAGGATCCCATTGTGTTTAATTTAGATGGGCTTCAATGTCATTTATTTCATTGTCCTGTCTGTTCATGGCTGAAACTGACAACAATTTACCATCGAGTGCCTAATTACAGTAAAACCCATTTAAACCGGACACCCTGGGGAAATTCCAGGGTGTCCGGTTTAGAGAGGTTCCACTGTAATTTACGGAAAATATGGCTGGTTTTCGAAATGAATATCGGAGAAAATCGGTGATGTGATAAGGGGGGGACTGACTCGTATTAAAATGCAATAACTTCACTATCAAAGGTAACTGAACCATCAGTAGCAGCTTTGTTCCACGTTTTATAGAAATAATGAAACGTGGAGAACTGTCAATCATTTTATAAATGGGGCGCACTCCTTTACCTCACAGGTGGAAGACTCGAACCTACTAAAAACTCTCTCATAGGAAAATCGTTTTTTCGCAATAAAATCAATAGTGGATGGAATGTTATCAAATACAAAAAATTGGGGAGGGTGACATTTTTGTTATTGATGAAAAAAGTATTTACCTTTAGATATTTTTGAACTTTAATGTGTTTAATAGCCAAAAATTCGTCGGCAACAAGACAGTAGGACCCAATACTTGGCTCATTTGGAAAACGTTACCCCAACCACTCATTCCGTACACTATACCTTACAGCCTTTTCCAAAAGGCTGTAAGGTATAGTGTATGGAAATGGGTGGGTGGGGTAACGTTTTCCAAATGAGTCAAGTATTTGGTCCTAGGTCCGAGTCTTCCACCTGTGCTTTACCTACCCTGCATAATAGTCATGGTTAGGTATGTAACTTATTTTATTTTAATTAAGATTTTCAATGCAGCGGTCCGATTGGATTGTAACGGTATTGTTTCGAGTTGCTGACGTTTTGGCCCAACGAATGATGGTCAAGAAAAGAAAAGGTCTGGCTACTGGCCTGTAAAGAGCAAACACATTCAATTTTTATTTAGGCCTAATAACACCTCCCGTATTACACACACCATCGTCTCTCGACGATGATAATGATAACACTCGTGTATCTCACAAATGATAGGATACACGTGCTGAATTGCACTCTTACGTCCTCTAATTGAATCAAAATTGTACAGAGCCCCGCAGGGGATATATATTTTGTTTTATTAATTCGTTCCCACGAAATAACAATTCGTTCCCTCAATTTAACAATTTGTTCCCACGAAATGACAATTCGTTCCCACGAAATGACAATTCGTTCCCTCAATTTAATAATTCGTTCCCTCGAATTAACAATTCGTTCCCACGATATTCCCACGAATTAACAATTCGTTCCTGTGGGAACGAATTTTTATTTCGTGGGAATGAATTGTTAAATTGAGGGAACGAATTGTTAAAGTGACGGAATGAATTGTTAATTCGTGGGAACGAATTGTTAAATTGAGGGAACGAATTGTTATTTCGCGGGAACGAATTAATACAAAAAAGAATTCTACGTCCCCTGCGGGGCTCCGTAAAAAATGCATCTACCAGGATATTATTTTCAGAATAGCTAGGTTAGCCCGCTGTGATGGGCTATATTGAACTGCAGTGGGACTGCACTGGGCACAGATATATATACGGTGTCCTGTTAGGGCCACGCTCCCTCAACTTATACACGAGATCGCGAGATTGCGAGATTGCGAGATCGCGAGATCACGAGATCACGAGAACGTGAGGCAGGACACGGTACATATACGTACTTGTATGTGTACACCGCTGTATTGCCAGTATTTATAAATTGTTTTATTTAAAAATGCTTGACTATTGTGATTGAAATCAAGCAGCTTGATTGGCGGGCCTGAACTGTGATTGTGAGTCGAGATTACCGATAGATGTTCGAAACTCTGACATCTGGGCATGATTAACGCAGGCGGTTGTGTAGTTCAGAAATTGAAGCGAGCTGTTGTTATTGCCTTTCGACAGTCGTCCATCCGAGATCTCATTTCGGGCCACGAGGTCAGTGTTTGCTAAACTTTACAGAATGGTTTATGGGCGAAGTATCTTCAGTTTTGTTAAAATGCGTTCGATGCATAATACAGTATCACGAACACAAGTTAATGCTATTCAAATTATTTGAACTTTTCTTCTACGGTGACCCATCATGGTCACATTAGAAGAACAGTTCAAATCCTTTGAGTGACATTTCTTCGTAAACTGGCATACTGATTCAGAACCTTGGTAATGCGCTTTCACATTTATTGAGATGAAAAGAGGTGTACCTGCTTTAATGTAGAGCAGCTTATCTCTTTTTGTTAATACTATAAAAGCGTGTTTTCATCATGGCCCTGTGAGAAGTGGTTTAATTGAAGGTATATGGCGATACTAGGACCGCTGGGTTGCTTCTATTTTCACCCATATAGGTACATACATGTCGGATTTCCTATCTTGTTGTTTTCAATAAGATAGAAAATCTGATACTTATGAACCGATATCGGTGAAAATTGAAACAACCCAGCGGTCCTAGTATCGTCATATATCTTCAACTAATGCACTTTACACAGGGCCATGATGAAAACACGTTTTTATAAAAAAAATAAAAAAAAATTCCAAAACTTCTGATATGCCCCTTTAAGGTGTACATGCCTATCTAACACAGTCGCTCATTTAACTCCACAATACATCATCATAATACAGTGCGTGTCGAATGCACGCATGGACACCAAGACGTAATTGTGATCACCAGACCCATGCTGAATTGACAATAAAAAAGAGAAGATACGTATTTATTTTACACGCCCAAAAACCTGTCCTGCGTACAAGTCTGCGTCACACATTTGTGGATTTCGTCGAACTAATTAGCATGACATAAAACAATGTTTTCTTAAACGATGCGCCAATTAAAATCGTCGAAACAATGACGGTTGCGTCACGGAAATAGGCCGCAAGTATGTAGATGCGCGGTGTGTCCATCAATCATACTAATTATACGGGCCACCGCCTGACAAAATATACTTCTCGTCGTCTACCACCAGAGTTGACCCAGATCCGAGCGTCCAATCACGACCACTACTGTTCGTAGTTCACTGATCCAGACATGAGTACGCGCCTGCATAACACTGATCTCAAATACCGGCATAATCTGATAGCAGAATGCTTAGATTTTCATGACTGTGCTCACGCCAGGGCACCACCATCATGGGGCCCTTTTAGCACGTCGCCGTTCGAATGGATAAGGATATGCGGTACCGGATACGGTAGTCTCGAGAACGTATAAATACTCACACGGATAAACACAAATCCACAGAGTCGTATCAGACACCCAAACCTCATATCGGATTCAATAGGTGGGAGCAGAAATGCAGGTTTTTAAGTATTTAATAGTCGGGGCCATATGTCTGGCCCTTCTGAACCCCGTGGACGCTGGTTGGTTTAGACGTAGCATACGGAGGGTCGGTCGAGGGTTCAGGCGGGCCGTGAAGAGGGTCGGCAATTCCCTCAAGAAAGGATTGTGTAGGGTAGGTTACTATTGTTTTGTGATTAGCTAACAAAGTCTTCATTAAATGAGACTGAAGCAATGGGGGTTATGAAATGTGTCATCAGTGTAGACCAAGATCAGGCTGATCAAGGTCTGCACTGGGAGCTAGACCGGCTACACATGGCATATGTTCCATTGTTCAAGTCACGTTTAAACTATTTCTGAATTCTGACAGGTCAAACCTGAGTACTGTCAGACCTGTGTGGTCCGCGTAGACTCGGACGAATCAGCACTCTCGGCACAGTAGTGCTGTGCAGTCTGATCAGTGAATTAGGGATAGTAGCTAGTTATCTCCCTTTGAATTTATTTACAGAAGGCCGGTCCAAATTGTATAATATATGAATGTAGCAGGAATTGTTGTAACAATTAAATATTCTAGTGTTTTGTTTCACGAGTGTTGATCCAGATCATCATATGTATGTACGTAATCTGATCCAGGACTGCATTATTTGCCACATTCATATTTTCACAATCAGTTAGACTATTAGACAGTTATTGCAATCAGTGTATGCAGAGGTATGCAGTCTGATCTGGGTCTACTCCACTTAAACGCTGAAATACAGCATAGGACCAGATCTCTATAAATATATTTGCAAAGGGAAATAAAACTCGCTACGATCTCTCATTATATACGATTTTCTGTTATTCAGTCATTAAAGTACCTTATAGGAATGAATGGCCTTTTTGTGGAATTTATCGGAGTATAAACTTGGAAAAGTCGCGGGAATACTGGACGAAGGCCGGAAGGCCTCGTCCAGTATTCCCGCGACTTTTCCAAGTTTATCTCCCCGATAATTTCCACAAAAATGCCATTCATTCCTTATAATTCCAGCATTTGAAATAAATTCATCAAGAAAATGTGTTTATTTTCCGTTTTCTTAAGAATTATTTTATCTGCGCCTCACGGTTACGGAAAGTAGTTCGGCATGGGAGTTTACTGGGATATCATTTTGGACAGATACTTGCTACGGACCAATCAAATGATAGGGAATTGTGTAAATATTTTTGTGCTGGAATTATTATTACATGTACTTGTCGTAAATGTAATTTACGCCGGACTCCGGACGCGAAAACATTTACAGTGAATTGGATCAAACGTATGGCAAACTAGGAAATATTATTTATATAGTTACAGTATGTATGCATACACGTACAGTGGGGTCAGCGTGTAAGTGCACACACGAACGAACACGACAGGTTGGAACCAACCTGTCGTGTTCGTTCATGTGTGCACTTACAAGCTGACCCCACTGTATTCAGCGCCTTATTTCTAAGTACATATATCCCAGCTCCGCAAGTGTGTTCATAATTGAGACACGCCATGTGATTTTGTACCTTCGGACATCTGCGTAATTTCCTTAACCCTTGGACCGCTACTCACAACAAATGTCGTCTGCTGTTGCTTTATGTCTTGCCTTATTTCTCAATAAAAACACGGTTTGACAGCACTTCAGAATCATTCCAATGGAAAAGATTCTGAAGTGCTGTCAAAGCATGTTGTAAATTATTCTAAAGTGCTGTAAAAGCATGTTTTTTTATGATAAAAATTAAATAGAAAATAAACAGCAGACGACAAAGAAATTAAGATAGCGGTCTTAGGGTTAAATACGTTTACAAAATTTACAACATTTTTCATAAATATAGTCAAATTTCATGAAATTACGCGGAGGTACAAAATCACATGGTACGTCACATATGCAGGTGTGTCTACTGAGAACTACATTATGTAATAACAAATACCCGCCCAACGTCGGTTTGGAAAAAGTAACGATGTGTGCGACCAGAGGATCAGTAGCCGGTTTACCAGAGAGAGTATACGTTGAGAGAGTAATCATTTATTTTCCCGAAATGAATTATTTCATATAGAACTATAACGACTGTTTATATTTGAAGATTAAATGTATGCACCATTATTATACTGTGTTTACTACATTATCACATGCATTTTGTTTTCGTTGGAAAATATTTTATGTCATTATATTAATTAATTTTGGCATACATCGAAAATTTCTTCCTGAAAGTATACTTAGCATTTGATGAAATCGGCTACAGGTCCTATGCAGTTCGTGATTAGGTCACTGAAACTAACTTCCATCAGCAAATTGTTAGATTCTAACCATATTCAGCGGATGTGCAAGAGTTGTCCTTGTAAGTAAATCACAGGCTATCTGCATGTTGATAGGATAGTGTATTATACGTTTTTAGACACGTAGGAACAATGGCTAAACAAGTATAATACACTATCCTATCAACATGCCGATCGCCCGAGTCGTAAATGGCACACACGCGTCAATACAACACCGGGTTGTCCGTCTTGTATATATTACTGTGGATGTGATACGCCTCGAAAACCTTGCAAACATCGTAGCCGCATATAAGTTGTCATACATAATATATCAGTGTTCCCTTTTTTCCCGCAGGTGGTGTTCGGATTGGCGTGTCCAGCCGCCGTCGGCGCCGCCGGTTCAGCTCTCGCCGCCGGCTCGTCAGGTACAGGGGCGGCGCTCGTCGGGGTGGGCGTGGTCGCCGGCACAAGGGCATGTCGTGTCCGGAGGAAGAAGTGCAAGCGAGATGTATGTATGCGGCTTATATAAATACAACGATATTTTCCGTAAATAAGTCTAAAGTTGAAGAAATATTCAGACCCAATTCCGCACTTTCTATGAAAAATCATCTTCATAGGTACAAACCAGGGCCCGGTTGCTCAAAACCTCTGTTAGCTTAACAGACTGTTAAATCCTTAGCAATGCTAAGGATTTAACAGTCTGTTAAGCTAACAGAAGCTTTGAGCAACCGGGCCCAGATAGCTTGTCTCGTATACATGTGATCAGTCATAGGAACGTAGGGTTTATCCAGCCTGCGACGGTGTAGCCCCAGGTCAGCCAGAGTAGAGAAATTTCAGATTTGTTAAAATGGAATCCGTCGCTTAACCCTTTCACATTGAGCTAAGTAACTGACATGAACTATTTAATGTTAAGTTTGAGACTGTTCCATTATGTAGAGAAAATGGGGGTATTTTGTGAAATATATTCACAAATAGTGCAGATCTTGATGAGACGGCTCGCTACGAGCCGGCTCATCATGATATACACTGTTTGCAAATATTAAGAAAGAGTTCTCTAGTGTTGAAAGACTTAAAAGACGTCCGCTGTATGAAAATTATTCAACACTCCGCGAAACATCTAACCAAAACTGGCATAAACCCAAGATGGTGAGTTTTGACGACACTTGGTACATATGATCGACTAGGACTGTTCATTCAATATTTGTTAAATTATGTGATACAGGGTCAAACATATGTGGGACCCCGGATATCTTTTTTTTTCAGTCGGGCATGTGATATATCAATTTATGTATTTACTTAATAGTGTTTAACGGCCTGTGAACCACTAAGGTCATGTCGACTTCAATATTTACCTCTTGTGATGGATAGGTGATATCGAATCCAAGGCCTTGTTGAGACAATCGCGTTGATGAACATTTAGAAAATGGGTATTGAGTACGAGCCTGATGAAGGTCAAACGGTCGTACTTTTCAAACTGAAACAATTAGTAAGTGGACGAGTCAAGAGGTGGGCGATATAGGTCCATTTGACACACTCGTTATTTTCTCAATACCTGTTCACCTCATTGTCAGATATTCACATATTTGTAAATAATGTTAAACGTACATTCCCACTCGTTAGGCACACAATCTTCTTTATATCAGAGCCATCATCAGAGACATTTTCTGGCAAAATAAACATTCATTCACCATTACCCCACGTATCGATTGGCATTATTATATATTTTATATCGGACGTAAATGTCCACACTGATATCAGGGGCGATAACCGCGTTTCCTTAAAATGTTAACGGACATTACTATTTATTCTCTGTATTTATGTTTTGATGTGCAATGATCATACTTTATATTTGTTCAGGTGACGCATTTAATTAGTATAAATAATAAAAAATCATCATACATCATTTGCATATGAAAATAGTCCGATACCACCGCGAGTCACTATCAGTAAAATAAATATTACTAAATGATTATATCTGTATAGCGGGCACTCGTAATTTTTAGAACTGGTGGAATAGTGACACAATTATACACTTATTTAATTCCTATAATGTGCCTACTGGGTGGGCATGTACCTTTAAGTGCTATTCCCCACCCTCTACTACACAGCAGTGCCGAAGGTCAATATCCATTTTTTCCTTATGCATTTTTTTCCTTATGCTCAGTTTATGCCCACTATCTTGTTAATATCTTGTCAAGTGACGTTAGACATAAAACACATTCAATCAATCAATCGTCTAATGATGCCTTCTCAGGAGGTTCCACTGTACCCGGCATGCGGTGGAATCTCTCAAATTAGGACATCTTGTGGACCTCCCATAATTACAGAGGTTCCACTGTATATCGCATATAGGCGCCCCAGGAATTGCAGACAATTGTCATGGTTCCCTTCTCGGGAGGTTCCACTGTACCTGAATTACAATGGAACCTCTCTAATACTGATACCATGGGGACGTAATATGGTGTCCGGTTTAGAGATATTCCACTGTATATCCATACACCAGACATTGGATATGGTGATACTGGTTCCCTTCACGGTGGAGGGGGGGGGGTGGGTCCACTGTACCTGAATTACAATGGAACCACTCTAATACTGATACCCTGGGGACGTAATATGGTGTCCGGTTTAGAGATATTCCACTGTATATCCATACAGGCACACCAGACATTGGATATGGTGATACTGGTTCCCTTCACGGTGGAGGGGGGGGGGGGTGGGTCCACTGTACCATAATAACAGTGGAACATCTGGGGACCTCGCATGCAGTGTGTCAGGTTTAACCCTTTCAACATGACATGCCCTTATAGAGGTATTGGCAAAAAGTGTAGATCCAGATGAGCCGGCTCGCAACGAGCCGTCTCATCAGGATCTGCACTTTTTCAATATTTTTGAGAACAAAAACACCCTCTTTTCATAAATAGACTAGCTTGAAAATCAGTTTGTGCCGATTGAATTGGTTGCGAAATTAATGTATCAAACTCCATTCCAGTTAAAGATATTCCACTGTATACCCCATATATAGGAGCCTGGAGAGTTGGAGATAATGATACTGGTGCCAGACACAAGAGGTTCCACTGTTCCCGAATTACAATGGAACCTCTGTAATCCAGATGATATTGCCTATTGGAGAGATTCCACTGTATACCCATACAGGCGCCCCATGAGATGGAGACAATGGTAACGGTGCCCTTCTCCGGAGATTCCACCATATCTTAATTTACACTGGAATCTATCTAAACCGGACACCCTGGGGACCTCCTATGGTGTCCAGAGCAGAAAGGTTTCACTGTATACCCCATACAGGCGCCCCAGGAGATGGAGAATATGGTCATGGTGCCCTTCTCAGACGACTTCAGTGACTATGACATGAACGGAGACAAGGAGATTGCCTATGAGGAGTTTGTCTTCGCCGTCATGCAGACCCTGCCTATGGCTGATCCTGAGGAGCTGAGGGAACCCTTTCTCTGGGCTGACATGAATGGTAAGTAGGACGAGTGTGGCTGTGGCTGGATAAATGAGGCTTATGTGAATTATGATTGAGCTGGCTTTTCAGGGCTTTTCAGTATACTTCGCAAGTACTTGTACATGCAAAGTTAATATTTACAAACACATTAGTGCCGACAGTGGATGGTGGAAAATCTCTATTGTATTTGTTTAATAAAAACATGGTTTGACAGCACCAGAATCATTTCCATTGGAAATGATTCTGGTTCTGATTCTGAAGTGCTGTCAAACTATGTTTTTATTGAGAACATTACTGCAGCCTAATAAGGACCTATACTGTTTGTTCAATGCATACGATGTTTTACTGACTGAATGACGAACAGTGCAGACCCGGATCAGACCAGGCTGGTCAGAAATGTGATAAGCCCCATTTCTCCACAGCCACAATCATGTTCTCGGCAGCAGCAAACCAGGGCCCGGTTGTTCAAAACATCAGTTAGCTTAACTGACTGTTAAATCCTTAACTGAATGGTTAAAATCTCTGTTTAACAGAGATTTTAACCATTCAGTTAAGGATTTAACAGTCCATTAAGCTAACTAATGTTTGAACAACCGGGCCATGCCTTACAAGTCATGGTCCACTGAACCATACTGTAGTTAATGTTTTGGTATTTATTTTAACCATTACACCGCTACACACAATACTTTTCGTCTGCTGTTGCTTTTATATCTTGCCTTATTTCTCAATAAAAACGTGGTTTGACAGCACTTCAGAATACTTTCCAATGATTCTGAAGTGATGACAAATCATGTTGTAAATTATTTGATGATACAAATGGAAGATAGAAAATAAACAGCAGACGACAAAATATTATCATCAAACGCATGCTCTGACAGTACTTTAGAATAATTTCCAACATGTTTTGACAGCACTTTAGAATCTTTTCCATTGGAAATGATTCTGAAGTGCTTTCAAACCATGTTGTTATTGTGAAATGAGGCAAGATATAAAAGCAACAGCAGACGATAATTGTTGTGTGTAGCGGTCTAAGGGTTAATATGATAAGACAAATTGGACTTATGGTATTTGCAAAAAGTTTAGACTCTGTGTAGATCTGCACAGTCTGATCAGGTTCTGACTATTTCTCTCAACCACATTTAACTTAATAGGACACCACTTATGTTGGCAGTTTCGCCGTCTGAATGGATGTGTATGCTGATCTAGGGTTTACACTGTTTGCAAAGGCAATGAGTCTCATTTCTCCAGCCACAGCCACATACAAGTCAGACTTTTAATATAATTATAAAGGTTACAAAAGTCCCAACATCACATGTCCATTGTCCAGTCTGGTGCATGACATGACGATGAATAGATTGTGTTTGCTTTTGTTTGTTGGGGTTTAACGGCCTATCAACAGCCAATGTCATTTAAGGCCGGGTCAATGGGTTTAGTACTAAATCCCATATAGTACCTGTTCAAGTACATATACAAATGGGGTAAAATCCAAAATCAGAACTGAATATTTACAATAAAAAAACTATATATTCAGCCCTGAAATCCGAATAATCCTGATCTGATTCCAGGTCCTCGCCACACCAGAATTACTTGGCCCCCTCCCAAAAGCAGTAGGATCAGTACTAACCATACTACTTTTATAATGGGCAATAACCCAGTTCAACTCCCAGGTAACAAAAGAGCCAACGATAAAAATGTACCTGAGGGCCAAACCAGGCAAATAGTGATTCCAAAAAGGAGGAACCATACCGTTAATTTACGCCGTCACGTTCCCCTGACCAACCCCCCTCACGATGAATGGAAGTAGACTTCAGTTGATTCAATATAAATATGGAGATGTTTCTAGTTACCCATGGCACTATTATATATTAAAACAACAAATTCCTTTTTGCAGGAGACGACAAATTGGAAACGGACGAGTTTATGGGTGCCCCATTCTTCTTTGCTCGTAAGTATACATGCACTGTTTCTAATTATTACACATGTATATCAGGGGCCCGTTTCACTAAACTTTGTACGACTAAAATGTTCGTAAGTGAAACATTGTGATTCAATATACAAATGGACCTTTTTATCCATATTCAATAGTACATAAGTACGGAGACCCGCAGGGGACGTATAATGGCGTGCGTTGTGTCCTTGAGCAAGACACTTTATCCACACTGCTCCAGTTCACCCAGTTGTAAATGGGTACCGATAATTCGTAATTGCTCTGTAAATACGAATTACCGGCTTCTCTCAAAAAATCTCTACCTCCGTTCTTTCTCCCATTCTTGGGAGACGGCATGCAAGGTCCTAGAGCCAGTGCCGCCGTTAAATATAAGCTAAAGAAAAGAAAGAAGGGACGTATAATTCCCACAAAATAACAATTTGTTTCCTCAATTTAACAATTCGTTCCCACGAATTAACAATTCGTTCCCTCAATTTAACAATTCTGTTCCCACGAAATAACAATTTGTTCCCACGGGAACAAATGGTTAATTCGTGGGAACTAATTGTTATATCGTGGGAACGAATTGTTAATTTGAGGGAACGAATTATTAATTTGAGGGAACGAATTGTTAAATTGAGGGAACGAATTGTTAATTCGAGGGAACGAATTGTTATATCGTGCGAAGTAATTATTAATCCATGTCCCCTGCATGGCTCCGCACATAAGCACTAAATTCATTTTTGCACTGTTATACAGCACACCATTATACATGTACTATGGTGCTGCACTCCGCACTGTTTCATGTCCAAAAATGCACCGTGTTCCTGACAAGATGCCACTCGGCTTTACTTACAGCACATAAACACATTGTTCATCTAGTACGAAATTTGCGCCCATTACTAGACGAACATATGTTCATGCAGTATCTTCTGTATGTAGCTACGTCTTTGGAATTCTTCTATGTGAGGTTTAATCTGGTTATACCCCTTATATGTATTTTATTTACATTATAAATGATTCTAAATTGCTGTTAAACCATGTTTTTGAAGAGAAAAATGGTAAATATAAAATAAACAGCTGACGTCGAAATTAAATTCAGAAGAATAAGGTAATTGTTAAGTGTTTATTAGCGGACAGTAACAAACAAATGGTGAGAAGCCAATATGCTCTATTTTGATTTGCTGTCAAACACTCGGTCATTAATTCCAGTATGCATTGAACTGATGGAAAAACTACTATTTATTACAGATTATGATGACGATACTGCAATTGCTGCTTAAAACAACAACAACAACAACAACGAAGCCAACAGACTAAAGCAACTTTCTGCTGGACACGAGTTTCAACAACACAACAGTATATTGTATATATACTATCAGCCATGGTTAAAGACACTCGGAACCTTGAACTTGTGCAATGTCATTCTATTCTAGTTATACATTTCCAGTAAACATAATTCAGTGTATATGCTACATGCGAATGTCAGTGTAAAATAATGACAATACAAGGAAAGAAACAATCTAGATCAGCCTGGTAAGAACTTATACTGTTCGTTAGAAGCATAGTTGGTATTTCACAGGCAGCACATAGTGTATAGTGTGATCTGGGTCTAACATGTTCTCATGCTTGAGTTTACAGATAGTGATATGCACTATATACATGTACACGTTACGATAGCTTGGTCACCTGCTGCAAGAGCGTAGGGACGAGTCTGACAACCAGTTCGGACAAATTAGGTCTTATAGCTGGTGTATATTCTAATAAATATCTCTTTCCAGATTTGAATATATGGGATTTTACATCCATTCAGCAACAAGGTTTTATACAGCCTGAATACACACACCTGTGCGGGGGAGACAGTGGATTCACTGTAGGTGTGCAGTCCTGGCATGATGGGTTCGATCCCGCATTTAACCTGCTGTATTGGTAACAGAGTTGAATCATGTAATTCACCAGCACTAATTGGGGGGAAATCTCAAAAACGAGATCTGAATATTTGCAAAAGAAAATAAAAATATTCACCCCTGAAATTAGAATAACCTGATTTGGTGCAAGGTCCTCACAAAAATAGAAAGCTAAAATTACCTTTTCACATGCTCCCAACATTCCGTCTGAATATCCAAATTTGTTGACACAGCATAATATGCCGGAACAAGGCAATATGTATGCTGCATGCAGTTTTGTTTTGTTATCCTATCCATCAATGCATCCATCCATCCATCCATCTTATGTTTGTCTGTATGCCACCACACTGATAGTTCGTGGTGGCATGTAATGTTTATATTTAACTCTTTGAATGCTGGGAAATGTATGGGCTATAAATAGTTCAAAAATAGCAGGCGACAATTCATTAAATTTTCTTTTATTTATCCTTATAAATATCATGAATATGTCTTGGAATTTCATTAGAATTGAGTCCGGAGGACACAATTCTGTTGCAATTCCAAGACATATTTACAGAGATAAATAAGAAACATGCTCGTATTTTGTTGGATGTTATTTTCACCGCCAGCATGCAAAGAGTTAATAGACAGAGTCAGTTTGTTATGTGGGTCTCTTGCTGAGAAAAGAGGATCCGTTGAAGAGAGTGAACGGGGTAGCTGCAGATCAGCAATTTCAGCCTGATCAGGGACTACACTGTTCGCCATTCTGTCACAAAAGTAGTTTTAGTACCACCAGTGAGATGTTTAGTTTTTCATCCGATTGTTTTAATATGTGGCTGTGACTGGAGAAAATGACGTCGAAAGATGACGAAACTTTCATAGTAAATGCGGAATAGAATTCCCCATTTGCTCTGAAAGTTTTGTCAACTTTCCACATCATTTACGCAAAATATAATAAATTTGCAAATATTTTTCATGAAAATCGCACATGTTCTTAGGTACAAAATCACAGGACATATCTCATATGTAAGAAGATCCAATTGTGGCAAATTATATAAGGTCTATTTCTCAGTCGATGGCCCATATGCAGTTTACCATACTTTGATATCACCACATCCACCATTTTACATTATTGTGTATTTATAATTTATTGCAAATATAACATGTTTGTACCATACATCTAGTGTTAGCTGATTCGTTTATCCACATAGACATGACAACATATAATTTTAATTTATGGTGTTTAACGACCTGGTGACAGGTAAGGTCATTTTAGTCCGGGTTAATGGGGTCAAATGCCATATTCCACCTGCTGTGATGGGGGTGGGGGGGTGGTGGGGGGATTGTCGCCTGCAGTTATTTTATATTTCATCATCTTTCCCAATAAAAAATGGTCTGCCAGCAATTAAAGATTCTAAGGTGCTGTCAATGCTTATGCAGAGAAAATGGAAATTATAAAATAAGCAAGAGATGACAAAAACATTTAACCCGTACACCGCTATCTTATTTTGTTGTCATCTGCTGTTTATTTTCTATTTTCCGTTTTTATCATCCAAAACATGCTTTGACAGCACTTTAGAATCATTTCCATTGGAAATGATTCTGAAGTTCTGTCAAACCATAATAAGGCAAGATATAAAAGCAATAGCAGACGACAATTGTTGTGTGTAGCGGTATAATGGTTAATTCAGCATTGTAATGGTCAACATTCTCCATTGTATTGCATCAACATTTTATTTTACAGGCAATAAGTCCGTTTTTGTAAGACAGTTGCTCATATATCAACCTTGGTGTAAAGCTAATTCAACCACAATCAGGAAATATAAAATAATATTTGCAAACAAAGTGTCGTACAACCGCAGGTTGTCATGCATAATGACAATAAATCATCACACCACTGCTGCATGGGAAATGTACTTTATCTCCAGGCCCGTACGCAGAAGGGGTGCGACGGGTGCGTAATCACCCCCTTAGCCCCTTCAACACAACAGGCCTGTATAGTGGTATTGGCAAAAAGTGTAGATCCAGACGAGCCGGCTCGTGACGAGCCGTTATATCAGGATCTGCACTTTTTGAAAGTAATTGTGAGCACAAAAACACATTATGTTCATAAATGGACTGGTCTGAAAATCATTTTGTGACGATTGGAATGGGTTTCAAAATTAACTTATCAAAATCCATTCCAGTTATTTAGGGGTGAAATGGTTAATCTGCCGAGGTCTGTCCGTGAATGTGCAAAAAACAATGTTTAGCCCTTTGCACCGTCGATAACGCACCCCCCCCCCCCCCACCCCTAAATTAATTCCTGCTTACGGGCCTGATCTCCTCAATAAATAATTTCAATAAATGTCGAAATTTGGTGAATTTTCTAGCAAATACATAATTACGGTACCTTAAAATCTTCACGAGATGTGGCTGTGACTGGAGAAATGCGGCTTATGGGTTTTGTGACCAATGTAGATCCAGATCAGTATGTGCATCCGCAGTCTGATCAGGATCTGCACTGTTCACCATTCTTTCAATGAAATACACATCGCGCTTCTTACAAGCAATCGTCGTTATCAGGTTGTAGGAGTGTGCTATTTGATCAGGAGCTAACCTGGTCACAAATCCCATAAGCCCCATTTCTACAGTCACTCAGCCATATATGTGTGACATCCAATTTACTTGAGTAAATATAATGTCACACTTACTGGTATATATTCACAATATGTCCACGTAATATAAGGTTCGACCATGCCCAGCCGTGGGTAAACGTTTGCCGTGGCACGAGGGAACTGTTTGAACCGCAAGGCCGTATGCCGCGGGTTCAAACAGTTCTCGAGTCCCACGGCAAACCGTTTAACGTGTGAATGAATATCGGAGAAAATCGGTGATGTGATAAGGGGGGAACTGACTCGTATTAAAATGCAATAACTTCACTATCAAAGGTAACTGAACCTTCAGTAGCAGCTTTGTTCTCCGTTTTATAGAAATAATGAAATTGGAATAGAAGAGAACGTGGAGAACTTTCAAGCATTTCATAAATGGGGCGCACTCCTTTACCTCACAGGCACAGGTTGAAGTAACGGACCGAGGTCTATAAATACATTAAATATGCCTAAAAGCATCAATAAATGAAGAAAGAAAAAAGCATATTTAGGCATATTTAATGTATTTATAGACCTCGGTCCGTTACTTCAACCTGTGCTCACAGGTGGAAGACTCGAACCTAATAAAAACTCTTTACCGCCTTTTTGCCCCATGTTAAATTCCCCTAGGAAACTCGTTTTTCACAATAAAATCAATAGTGGATGGAATGTTATCAAATACAAAAAAAATTGGGGATTGTGACTTTTTTGTTATTGATGAAAAAGTACTTACCTTTATATATTTCTGAGATTTAATGTATTTAATAGCCAAAGATTCGTCGGCAACAAAATGTGGAACAGACAGTAGGACCCAATACTTGGCTCATTTGGAAAACGTTACCCCAACCACTCATTCCATACACTATACCTTACAGCCTTTTCCAAAAGGCTGTAAGGTATAGTGTATGGAAATGGGTGGGTGGGGTAATGTTATCCAAATGAGTCAAGTATTTGGTCCTAGGTCCGAGTCTTCCACCTGTGATTTACCGACCCTGCATAATAGCCATGGTTAGGTAAGCAACTTATTTTATTTTAATTAAGATTTTCAATGCAGCGGTCCGATTGGATTGTAACGGATGATTGTCAAAAAAATAAATATATATATTATTTTGGGGAAAACGATATAAACAATTTTTTTCGAGTCGAGGCTAAACATTCTGGTCGGGTGGTAAAGAGCAAACAAATTCAATTTTAATTTAGGCCTAAGAATACCTCCCGTATTACACACACCGTCGTCTCTCGACGATGATGATGATAACACTCGTGTATCTCACAAATGATAGGCTACACGTGCTGAATTGCACTCTTACGTCCTCTAATTGAATCAAAATTGTACAGAGCCACGCAGGGGATATATATTTTGTTTTATTAATTCGTTCCCACTAAATAACAATTCGTTCCCTCAATTTAACAATTCGTTCCCACGAAATGACAATTCGTTCCCACGAAATGACAATTCGTTCCCTCCATTTAACAATTCGTTCCCTCAAATTAACAATTCGTTCCAACGATATAACAGTTCATTCGTTCCCTCAATTTAACAATTCGTTCCCTCGAATTAACAATTCGTTCCAACAATATAACAATTCGTTCCCACGAATTAACAATTCGTTTCCGTGGGAACGAATTGTTATTTCGTGGGAAGGAATTGTTAAATTGAGGGAACGAATTGTTAATTCGTTGGAACGAATTGTTATTTCGTGGGGACGAATTGTTATGTTAATTCGTGGGAACGAATTGTTAAAGTGACGGAATGAATTGTTAATTTGGGGAACGAATTGTTAAATTGAGGGAACGAATTGTTATTTCGAGGGAATGAATAAATAAAAAAAAGAATTCTACGTCCCCTGTGGGGCTCCCTAAAAATTGCATCTACCAGGATATTATTTTCAGAATAGCTAGGTTAGCCCGCTGTGATGGGCTATATTGAACTGCAGTGGGACTGCACTGGACACAGATATATATACGGTGTCCTGTTAGGGCCACGCTCCCTCGACTTATACACGAGATCGCGAGAACGCGAGGCGACATCGCGAGATCGCGAGATCGCGAGGCGAGATTGCGAGATGCGTGTTTTCGCCTCGCGATCTTGCCTCGCGATCTCGAATTATTTCGTAATCTCGCGATCTCGTGTATAAGTTGAGGGAGCGAGAACGCGAGAATGTAACGTGGCCCTAACAGGACACGGTACATATACGTACTTGTATGTGTACACCGATGTCTGTGCTAATCTTGCCAGTATTTATAAATTGTTTTTATTTCAAAATGCTTGACTATTGTGATTGAAATCAAGCAGCTTGATTGGCGGGCCTGAACTGTGATTGTGATTACCGATAGATGTTCGAAACTCTGACATCTGGGCATGATTAACGCAGGCGGTTGTGTAGTTCAGGAATTGAAGTGAGCTGTTGTTATTGCCTTTCGACAGTCGTCCATCCGAGATCTCATTTCGGACCACGGGGTCAGTGTTTGCCAAACTTTACAGAATGGTTTATGGACGAAGTTTCTTCAGATTTGTTAAAATGCGTTCGACGCATAATACAGTATCACGAACACAAGTTAATGCCATTCAAATTATTTGAACTGGTCTTCTAAGGTGACCCATCATGGTCACCTTAGAAGAACAGTTTCAAATCCTTTGAATGACATTTCTTCGTGAACTGGCATACTGATTCTGAACCATGGTAAGGCGCTTTCACATTTATTGAGATGAAAAGAGGTGTACCTGCTTTAATGTAGGCAAGCTTATCAGTTTTGTTTAATACTATCAAAGCGTGTTTTCATCATGGCCCTGTGAGAAGTGGTTTAATTGAAGGTATATGGCGATACTAGGACCGCTGGGTTGCTTCTATTTTCACCCATATAGGTACATACATGTCGGATTTCCTATCTTGTTGTTTTCAATAAGATAGAAAATCCGATACTTATGAACCGATATCGGTGAAAAGTGAAACAACTCAGCGATCCTAGTATCGTCATATATCTTCAACTAATGCACTTTACACAGGGCCATGATGAAAACACGCTTTTATTTGTTTTTAATATTTTTTCCAAAAATCCTGATGTGCCCCTTTAAGGTGTACATGCCTATCTAACACAGTCGCTCATTTAACTCCACAATACATCATCATAATACAGTGCGTGTCGAATGCACGCATGGACACCAAGACGTAATTGTGATCACCAGACCCATGCTGAATTGACAATAACACAGAGAAGATACGTATCTATTTTACACGCCAAAAAACCTGTACTGCGTACAAGTCTGCGTCAAACATTGTGGATTTCGTCGAACTAATTAGCATAACATAAAACCATGTTTTCTTAAACGATGCGCCAATTAAAATCTTCGAAACAATGACGGTTGCGTCACGGAAATCGGCCGCAAGTATGTCGATGCACGGTGTGTCCATCAATCATACTAATTATACGGGCCACCGCCCGACAAAATATACTTCTCGTCGTCTACCACCAGAGTTGACCCAGATCCGAGCGTCCAATCACGACCTCTACTGTTCGTAGTTCACTGATCCAGACATGAGTACGCGCCTGCATAACAGTGATCTCAAATACCGGCCTAATATGATAGCAGAATGCTTAGATTTTCATGACTATGCTCACGCCAGGGCACCACCATCCTGGGGCCCTTTTAGCACGTCGCCGTTCGCAGGGATAAGGATATGCGGTACCGGATACGGTAGTCACGAGAACGTATAAATACTCACACGGATAAACACAAATCCACAGAGTCGTATCAGACACCCAAACCTCATATCGGATTCAATAGGTGGGAGCAGAAATGCAGGTTTTTAAGTATTTAATAGTCGGGGCCATATGTCTGGCCCTTCTGAACCCCGTGGACGCTGGTTGGTTTAGACGTAGCATACGGAGGGTCGGTCGAGGGTTCAGGCGGGCCGTGAAGAGGGTCGGCAATGCCATCAAGAAAGGCGTGTGTAAGGTAGGTTAATATTGTTTTGTGATTAGCTAACAAAGTCTTCATTGAATGAGACTGAAGCAATATGGCAATACACAAATAAAGGCCATATAGTATTTATACATACAGATATACAGGTATTCAGCGCCTCATTTCTAAGTACATATATCCCAGCTCCGCAAGTGTGTTCATAATTGAGACACGCCATGTGATTTTGTACCTTCGGACATCTGCGTAATTTCATTAACCCTTAGACCGCTACTCACAACAAATGTCGTCTGCTGTTGCTTTTATGTCTTGCCTTATTTCTCAATAAAAACACGGTTTGACAGCACTTCAGAATCATTCCAATAGAAAAGATTCTGAAGTGCTGTCAAAGCATGTTGTAAATTATTCTAAAGTGCTGTAAAAGCATGTATTTT
Organism: Conchocele bisecta; assembly: GCA_029237695.1. NCBI lineage: Eukaryota > Metazoa > Mollusca > Bivalvia > Lucinida > Thyasiridae > Conchocele > Conchocele bisecta. The sequence goes on from CM055265.1 coordinate 181,603,128, forward strand.
ATGATAAAAATGGAAAATAGAAAATAAACAGCAGACGACAAAAAAAATTAAGATAGCGGTCTAAGGGTTAAATACGTTTACAAAATTTACAACATTTTTCTTAAATGTAGTAAAATTTCATGAAATTACGCGGAGGTACAAAATCACATGACGTGTCACATATGCAGGTGTGTCTACTGAGAACTACATTATGTAATAACAAATACCTGCCCAACGTCGGTTTGGAAAAAGTAACGATGTGTGCGACCAGAGGATCAGTAGCCGGTTTACCAGAATTGCTAAGTATACGTTGAGGGAGTAATCATTTATTTTCCCGAAATGCATTATTTCATATAGAACTAACGGCTGTTTATATTTGAAGATTAAAGGTATGCATCATTATTATACTGTGTTTATTACATTATCACATGCATTTTGTTTTCGTTGGAAAATATTTTATGTCATTAAATTAATTAATTTTGGCATACATCGAATAATTCTTCCTGAAAGTATACTTAGCATTTGATGAAATCGGCTACAGGTCCTATGCAGTTCGTGATTAGGTCACTGAAACTAACTTCCATCAGCAAATTGTTAGATTCTAACCATATTCAGCGGATGTGCAAGAGTTGCCTCGTAAATCACAGGCTATCTGCATGTTGATAGGATAGTGTATTATACGTTTTTAGACACGTAGGAACAATGTCTAAACAAGTATAATACACTATCCTATCAACATGCCGATCGCCCGAGTCGTAAATGGCACACACGCGTCAATACAACACCGGGTTGTCAGTCTTGTAAATATTACTGTGGATGTGATACGGCTCGAAAACCTTCCAAACATCGTAGCCGCATATAAGTTGCCATACATAATGTATCAGTGTTCCTTTTTTCCCCGCAGGTGGTGTTCGGATTGGTGTGTCCAGCCGCAATCGGCACCGCCGGTACAGCTCTCGCCGCCGGCTCGTCAGGTACAGGGGCGGCGCTCGTCGGGGTGGGCGTGGTCGCCGGCACAAGGGCATGTCGTGTCCGGAGGAAGAAGTGCAAGCGAGATGTATGTATGCGGCTTATATAAATACAACGATATTTTCCGTAAATCAAGCCTAAAGTTGAAGAAATATTCAGACCCAATTCCGCATTTTCTATGAAAATTTCGTCAACTTTCGCCGTCACATTCTGTAAATAGCGTTATACATGTTATGAGATATCGCACATCTTCATAGGTACAAACCAGGGCCCGGTTGCTCAAAACCTCTGTTAGCTTAACAGACTGTTAAATCCTTAGCAATGCTAAGGATTTAGCAGTCTGTTAAGCTAACAGAAGCTTTGAGCAACCGGGCCCAGATGGCTTGTCTCGTATACATGTGACCAGTCCTAGGAACGTAGGGTTTATCCAGCTTGCGACGGTGTAGCCCCAGGTCAGCCAGAGTATTTTTTTTTTTTTCAGCCAGAGTATACAAGTTTCAGATTTGTTAAAATGGCCGTCGCTTAACCCTTTCACATTGAGCTAAGTAACTGACATGAACTATTTAATGTTAAGTTTGAGACTGTTCCATTATGTAGAGAAAATGGGGGCATTTTGTAAAATATATTCACAAATAGTGCAGATCTTGATGAGCCGGCCCGTTACGAGCCGGCTCATCATGATCTACACTGTTTGCAAATATTAAGAAAGAGTTCTCTAGTGTTGAAAGAGTTAAAAGACGTCCGCTGTATGAAAATTATTCAACACTCCGCGAAACATCTAACCATCTAACTGGCATAAACCCAAGATGGTGAGTTTTGACGACACTTGGTACACATGATCGACTGCGACTGTTCATTCAATATTTGTTAAATTATGTGATACAGGGTCAAACATATGTGGGACCCCGGATATTTTTTTTTTCAGTCGGGCATGTGATATATCAATTTATTTATTTTCTTAATTCGTGTTTAACGGCCAACAACTACTTAAAGGTACATGCCCACGCAGTAGATTATAATATAATGTTACAGATACTTTTGTATATTCTGTACGTATGACATTTCCTGGCAAAATAAACATTCATTCACCATTACCCCACGTATCGATTGGCATTATTATACGTTTTATATCGGACGTAAATTTCCACACTGATATCAGGGGCGATAACCGCGTTTCCTCAAATGTTAACGGACATTACTATTTATTCTCTGTATTTATTTTTTGATGTGCAATGATCATACTTTATATTTTTTCGGGTGACGCATTTAATTAGTATAAATAATCAAAAATCATCATACATCATTTGCATATGAAAATAGCCCGATACCACCGCGAGTCACTATCAGTAAAATAAATATTACTAAATGATTATATCTGTACAGCGGGACGAGCCGTCTCATCAGGATCTGCACTTTTTGCATATTTTTGAGAACAAAAACACCCTCTTTTCATAAATGGACTAGTTTTAAAATCAGTTTGTGCCAATTGAATTGGTTGCAAAATTAATGTATCAAACTCCATTCCAGTTAAAGATATTCCACTGTATACCCCATATAGGAGCCCGGAGAGTTGGAGATAATGATACTGGTGCCCGACTGTACCCGAATTACAATGGAACCTCACTAATCCAGATTAGATTGCCAATTAGAGAGATTCCACTGTATACCACATACAGGCGCCCCAGGAGATAGAGACAATGGTAACGATGTCCTTCTCCGGAGATTCCACCATATCTTAATTTACAGTGGAATCTATCTAAACCGGACACCCTGGGGACCTCCTATGGTGTCCAGAGCAGAAAGGTTTCACTGTATACACCATACAGGCGCCCCAGGAGATGGAGACAATGGTAATGGTGCCCTTCTCGGACGACTTCAGTGACTATGACATGAACGGAGACAAGGAGATTGCCTACGAGGAGTTTGTCTTCGCCGTCATGCAGACCCTGCCTATGGCTGATCCTGAGGAGCTGAGAGAACCCTTTCTCTGGGCTGACATGAATGGTGAGTAGGACGAGTGTGGCTGTGACTGGAGAAATGGGGTTTGTGTGAATTGTGGTTGAGTTGGCTTTTCATGCCTGTTTCAGTATACTTCGCGCGTACTTGTACATGCAAAATTAATATTTACAAACACATTAGTGCCGACAGTGGATGGTGGAAATTGTATTTGTTTAATAAAACAATGCTTTGACAGCACCAGAATCATTTCCATTGGAAATGATTCTGGTTCTGATTCTGAAGTGCTGTCAAACTATGTTTTTATTGAGAACATTACTGCAGCCTAATAAGGACCTATACTGTTTGTTCAATGCATACGATGTTTTACTGACTGAATAGCGAACAGTGCAGACCCGGATTAGACCAGGCTGATCTGGGACAAAACTGGTCACAAATGTGATAAGCCCCATTTCTCCAATCACAGCCACAATAATGTCCTCGGCAGCAGCAAACCAGCCTTACAAGTCATGGCTATGTTTTGGTATTTATTTTAACCATTACACCGCTACACACAACAATTTTCGTCTGCTGTTGCTTTTATATATTGCCTTATTTCTCAATAAAAACGTGGTTTTACAGCACTTCAGAATCATTTCCAATGGAAATGATTCTGAAGTGATGGCAAATCATGTTGTAAATTATTTGATGATAAAAATGGAAAATAGAAAATAAACAGCAGACGACAAAATATTATCATCAAAAACATGCTTTGACAGCACTTTAGAATAATTTCAAACATGTTTTGACAGCACTTTAGAATCTTTTCCATTGGAAATGATTCTGAAGTGCTGTCAAACCATGTTGTTATTGTGAAATAAGGTAAGATATAAAAGCAACAGCAGACGACAATTGTTGTGTGTAGCGGTCTAAGGGTTAATATGATAAGACAAATTGGACTTATGGTATTTGCAAACAGTTTAGACTGTAGATCTGCACAGTCTGATCAGGTTCTGACTATTTCTCTCAGCCACATTTAACAGAATACGACACCACTTATGTTGGCAGTTTCGCCGACTGAATGGATGTGTATGCTGATCTAGGGTTTACACTGTTTGCAAAGGCAATGAGCCTCATTTCTCCAGCCACAGCCACATACAAGTCAGACTTTGAATATAATTATAAAGGTAACAAAAGTCCCAACATCACATGTCCATTTTCCAGTCTGGTGCATGCCATGACGATGAATAGATTGTGTTTGTTTTTGTTTGTTGGGGTTTAACGGCCTATCAACAGCCAAGATCATTTAAGGCCGGGTCAATGGGTTTAGTACTAAATCCCATATAGTACCTGTACAAGTACATGTACACATTCAAGTACATGTACAAATGGGATGAAATCCCAAAATCAGACCTGAATATTTACAATAAAAAAACTATATATTCAGCCCTGAAATCCGAATAATCCTGATTTGATGCCAGGTTCTCGCCACACCAGAATCACTTGGTCCCCTCCCAAAAGCAGTAGGATCAGTACTAATCATACTACTTTTATAATGGGCAATAACCCAATTCAGCTCCCAGGTAACAAAATAGCCAAAGATAAAAACATACCTGAGGGCCAAACCAGGCAAATCGTGGTTCCAAAAATGAGGAAGCCTACAGTTAATTTACGCCGTCACGTTCGCCTGACCAACCACCCACACGATGAATGGAAGTAGACTTCAGTTGATTCAATATATAACTGGAACTGTTTCTAGTTATTCACTATTATATATTAAAACAACAAATTCCTTTTTGCAGGAGATGATAAACTGGACACGGACGAGTTTATGGGTGCCCCATTCTTCTTTGCTCGTAAGTATACATGCACTGTTTCTAATTATTACACATGTATATCAGGGGCCCGTTTCACTAAACTTTGTACGACTAAAATGTTAGTGCAAAATTATGATAGTCTCATTTAATTTCACATTAACATTGTTTTCTTGTAAACAACTATTGGATTTACATTTATTGGCAGCCTATGCTGAATAAATGTAAATCCATCAATTGAAATTTGCAGACGATTCTAAATTTGCACTTACAAACATTTTAGTCGTACGAGGTTTAGAGATAACGGACGCCTGGCTGTGGATCACGTGGTTTCCAAATGGTGTGCCATCATATTTTTGTTCATTCTGTTGCATGCACATTACAGTATAGACATACTTACCACTATGTAAACGTCAAAATGATTCAATATACAAATGGAGCCTTTTATATCCATATGCAATAGTACATTAGCACTGAATTCATTGTTGCACTGTTATACAGCACGCCATTATACATGTACTATGGTGCTGCAATCCGCATCGTTTCACGTGCAAAAATGCACCGCGTTCCTGACAAGATGCCACTCGGCTCTACTGACAGCACATAAACACATTTTTCCTCTAGTACGAAAGTTGTGCCGGTTACTAGACGAAAATATGTTCATGCAGTATCTTAGTTTAAAACAATATTTTATTTCATATATAGCAGGTTACATATATACAAGACAAGTGATAAAAGGATTAGAAAACAAGCTTCGTAAAAACTTATGTGAATTCTTCTCCTTGACAGTTGATGGGCCGCCGGCTGAGATAAGAGACCTTACGACAATTGCGTTAATTGACAATACTTGGAGATATATTTTGTTTGTTGTACCTCACACAGTACGATTTGCATGTACTCGCCTTGCTGGTGTGATTATTGCTACAACATTAGCTGAAAACGAACAGTGTACGCCCTGAGCAGACCGCTCGGATGAGCGGGCTGACATGGGTCCACGCTGGTCGCGTATGTCGTAAGGGCCTTGTTCTCAGCAGGGTGCCCATATTACACAATAGTTATTGAACAGTGGCAGGAAATAGTTTAATATTGTTTATCTTACGTATGTAGCTACGTCAATGGCATTCTTGTATGTGAGGTTTAATTTGGTTATACTCCTTATGTGCATTTTATTTCCATTAGAAATGATTCTAAATTGCTGTCCAGCCATGTTTTTGAAGAGAAAAGTGGTAAATATAAAATCAAATTCAGCAGAGTAAAGGTTAATGGTTAAGTGTTTATTAGCGGACAGTAACAAACAAATGGTGAGAAGCCAATATGCTCTATTTTGATTTGTTGTCAAACACTCGGTCATTAATTCCAGTATGCAGTGAACTGATGAAAAAACTACTATTTATTACAGATTATGATGACGATACTGCAATTGCTGCCTAAAACAACAACAACAACAACAACAACAACAACGAAGCCAACAGACTAAACCAACTTTCTGCTGGACATGAGTTTCAACACGACACCAGTATATTGTATAGATACTGCCAGCCATGGTTGAAGACACTCGGAACCTTGAACGTGTGCAATATCATTATAGTTATACACTTGCCAGTAAACATAATTCAGTCAATTTCAGTGGATATGCTACATGCGAATGTTAGTGTAAAATAATGACAATACATAGAAAAAAACAATCTAGATCAGTCTGGTAAGAACTTTTGTTAGAAGCATATTTGGTATTTGGTATTTCACAGGCAGCACATAGTGTATAGTGTGATCTGGGTCTAACATGTTCTCATGCTTGAGTTTACAGATAGTGATATGCACTATATACATGTACACGTTACGATAGCTTGGTCACCTGCTGCAAGAGCGTAGGGACCGATTCTGATGACCTGTTCAGACAAATTAGGTCTTATAGCATTAGCTGGTGTATATTCCAATAAATATCTCTTTCCGGATTTGAATATATGGGATTTTACATCCATTCAGCAACAAGGTTTTATACAGCCTGAATACACACACCTGTGCTGGAGAGACAGTGGATTCACTGTAGGTGTGCAATCCTGTCATGATGGGTTCGATCCCGAATTTAACATGCTGTATTGGTAACAGAGTTGAATCATGTAATTCACCTGCACTAATTGGGGGAAAATTTCAAAACGATTATTTACAAAATATATATATATATTCAGCCCTGAAATTAGAATAACCTGATTTGGTGCCAGGTCCTCACAAAAATAGAAATCTTAAATTACCCTTTCACATGCTCCCAACATGCTGTCTGAATATCCAAATTTGTTGACACAGCATAATATGCCAGAACAATGCAATATATATGCTGCATGCAGTTTTGTTTTGTTATCCTATCCATCAATACATCCATCCATCCATCCATCCTATGTGTGTCTGTATGCCACCACACTGATAGTTCGTGGTGGCATGTAATGTTTATATTTAACTCTTTGCATGCTGGGAAATGTGTAGGCTATAAATAGTTCAAAAATAGCGGGCGACAATTCATTATATTTTCTTTTATTTATCCTTATAAATATCATGAATATGTCTTGGAATTTCATTAGAATTGAGTCCGGAGGACACAATTCTAATGAAATTCCAAGACATATTTACAGAGATAAATAAGAAACATGCTCGTATTGTGTTGGATGTTATTTTCACCGCCAGCATGCAAAGAGTTAATAGACAGAGTCAGTTTGTTATGTGGGTCTCTTTCTGAGAAAAAGGGACCCGCTGAAGAGAGTGAACGGGGCAGCTCCCGATCAGCATGTGCAGCCTGATCAGGGACTACACTGTTCGCCATTCTGTCACAAAAGTAGTTTTAGTACCACCAGTGAGATATTTAGTTTTTCATCAGATTGTTTTAATATGTGGCTGTGACTGGAGAAAATGGGCTTATGGGCTGTGTGACCAGTGTATATCAGGCTACAGGAGTGTGCTATTGGATCAGGAGCGGCACTGGTCACAGATCTCTTAAGCCCAATTTCTTTGTACCTAAACAAATGTTTTTCATGAAAACGATTTTCTGTAAATGACGTCGAAAGATGACAAAACTTTCATAGCAAATGCGGAATAGAATTCCCCATTTGCTCTGAAAGTTTTGTCAACTTTCCACATCATTTACGCAAAATATAATAAATTTGTAAATATGTTTCATGAAAATCGCACATGTTCTTAGGTACAAAATCACAGGACATGTGTCATATGTAAGAAGATCCAATTGTGGCAAATTATATAAGGTCTATTTCTCAGTCGATGGCCCATATGCAGTTTACCATACTTTGATATCACCACATCCACCATTTTACATTGTGTATTTATAATTTATTGCAAATATAACATGTTTGTACCATACATCTAGTGTTAGCTGATTCGTTTATCCACATAGACATGACAACATATAATAATTTAATTTACGGTGTTAAACGGCCTGGTGACAGGTAAGGTCATTTTAGTCCGGGTTAATGGGGTCAAATGCCATATTTCACCTGCTGTGATGGGGGGGTGGGGGGGGGAAGCATTGTCGTCTGCGGTTATTTTATATTTCATCATCTTTCCCAATAAAAAATGGTCTGCCAGCAATCAAATATTCTAAGGTGCTGTCAATGCTTATGCAGAGATAAATGGAATTTATATAAAATAAGCAAGAGATGAAAAAAACATTTAACCCGTACACCGCTATCTTAATTTTTTGTCATCTGCTATTTATTTTCTATTTTCCGTTTTTTATGCACCACATAAAAAACATTGGAAATGATTCTGAAGTGCTGTCAAACCACGTTTTTATTGAGAAATAAAGCAACATATAAAAGCAATAGCAGACGACAATTGTTGTGAGTAGCGGTATAATGGTCAACATTCTCCATTGTATTGCATCAAAATTTTATTTTATAGGCAATAAGTCAGTTTTTGTAAGACAGTTGCTCATATATCAACCTTGGTGTAAAGCTGGTTCAACCACCATCAGGAAATATAAAATAATATTTGCAAAAAAAACTGTCGTACAACCGCAGGTTGTCACACTGAATGACAATAAATCATCACACCACTGCTGCATGGGAAATGTACTTTATCTCCTCAATACATAATTTCAATAAATGTCTAAATTTGGTGAATTTTCAAGCAAATACATAATTACGGTACCTTAAAATCTTCACGAGATGCGTCTGTGACTGGAGAAATGCGGCTTATGGGTTTTGTGACCAATGTAGATCCAGATCAGTTTGTGCATCCGCAGTCTGATCAGGATGTGCACTGTTCACCATTCTTTCAATGAAACACGCATCACGCTTCTTACAAGCAATATAGATCGTTATCAGGTTGTAGGAGTGTGTTATTTGATCAGGAGCTACACTGGTCACAAATCCCATAAGCCCCATTTCTACAGTCACTCAGCCATATATGTGTGACATCCAATTTACTTGAGTAAATATGATGTCACACTTACTGGTATATATTCACAATATATCCACGTAATATAAGGTTCGACCATGCCCAGCCGTGGGTAAACCGGCATTGGGGTTCAAACAATTCCCTCGTGCCACGGCAAATGTTTACCCACGGCTGGACATGGTCGAACGTTATTGTTACATTTCCGTCGGGAATGTAGTGTAAATTGAGCATATATATGCAGTACTTTCGGTACTTTGATAATCTGCTCCATTCAAACAGCTGATTTACACTTACATGTTCCGGTGTAACGGGAAAATAGTTGTCGCATGCGGCCACGAATTGAGGCGGAGCCATGTGACTAGGTATAGAGGGATCGTCTCAAAATTCTTAAATATGCATCAAATGACGACAATAGGCTAGTTTGCTTCTATGTATATGTATAAAACTATAAATAAATATATATAACATTTGATAGCGAAGTTGCTCCATAAAACAAACGTGGGAAATAAAGAGACGAGCTGGGAAAGAAGTTGACACACAAGGAGATACACCGGGAAATACGGGGAAATAAGTAGATACACCAGGTACCGGGACACAAGGAAAATTACCGGGAAATACGTAGACATACCGGGAAATAAGTAGACACATCGAATACGTAGACATACCGGGAAATAAGTAGACACATCGGGTACCGGAACACAATGAGACACACCGGGAAATACGTAGACATATCGGGAAATAAGTAGACACATCGAACACGTAGACATACCGGGAAATAAGTAGATACACCGGGTACCGAGACACAATGAGATACACCGGGAAATACGTAGACATACCGGGAAATAAATAGACACATCGAATACGTAGACATACCGGAAAATAAGTAGATACACCGGGTACCGGGACGCAAGGAGATACACCGGGAAATACGTAGACATACCGGGAAATAGGTAGACACATCGAATACGTAGACATACCAGAAAATAAGTAGATACACCGGGTACCGGGACGCAAGGAGATACGCCGGGAAATACGTAGACATACCAGGAAATAAGATCGGGTACAGGGACACAAGGAGATACACCGGGAAATACGTAGACATACCGGCAAATAAGTAGACACATCGGGTACCGGGAAACAAGGAGATACACCGGAAAATATACAGACATATCGGGTGCCGGGACACAAGGTGACACACCGGGAAATAAGTAGACATTCCGGGAAATAAGTAGACACTTCGGGTACCGGGACACAAGGAGACACACCGGAAAATACGTAGACATACCGGGAAATAAGTAGACACACCGGGTACCGGGACACAAGGAGATACACCGGGAAATACGTAGACATACCGGGAAATAAGTAGACACACCAGGTACCGGGACACAAGGAGACACACTGGCAATATGTAGATATACCGTGAAAAAGAGATATACCTGGAAATAAGTAGGCATACGGGGGCATAAGGATACAGACCGGGAAACATGTAGGCATACCGGGAAAAAAAGAGACATACCGGGAAATAAGTGGACACAGTGGAAAATAAGGAAATACTCCGTGGAATAAGGAGAAACATAACAGGAACTTAGACATATCGGGAAATGAGGAGACACGGTAACATATCTGGAGACACACAAGTAGTAATGGGTGACACTATGGTACGGTTTTTTAACATGTGTTTTTTACATAGACATTTTTTACCCTTGCACCGGTAAAATTGTCTATGTAAAATACACATGTTAAAAAACCGTACCATAGGTGGCACCCCTTATTACTCCCATTATCAGGGGGGTGGGAACTTCTTGTATTACGCTATAGTGGTTAAAAACCGTACCATAGTGGTACCCCTGAACCATTTTGTTGATTCGTGAATTTTATCCGGGGGTGGAAACTTCTTGTATTACTCTATAGTGGTTAAAAACCGTACCATAGTGTCACCCTGAACCATTTTGTTGATTCGTGAATTTTATCCGGGGTGGAAACTTCTTGTATTACGCTATAGTGTCACCTTGAACATTTAGGGGGTGTACTGTTTTCCTCCATATAATTTTCAAATATTTTTGACAACTCCAATATTATCAAATACATATGAAAATGTCCTAGAAATAATTTTCATCCACTTCTGCCAACTCTAATATTGACAAAAGTTAATGAAAATAAAATATTGATTGTAAATCAATATATTGGTATTTTTCGATTTATGGGGGAAAATTGAATACGAGATATGTAAAGTTTTAATAATATTTTATTGAACAATAACATATTTACAACATGGAATTATAGACCAGATATGATATTCATATTTGATCTTTACAAAAGTACATGCAATATTATGTTAACATATTTGTAACATGAAGTAATTTTGGAAAATGCAAAGACATGGCATGATGATATGATGACACCCGACAGATGTTGAACTTTGTTGAGGTCCTTCGTAGAGTGTTCCGAAGTGATGTTTAAACCAGATCGTTATAGTCCTATCATTCTTGAAGTAATTTGATGAACTGAATGTTTGTTGAATACAGAGACGCAGAGTATTTCCTCTTGGAATCGCAATCAACACAAACACACAGTATTTCCACATGTTGTACTGAATACACTTCGTAGTCTCTGTTTGTTAAATGTCCATTTCGTAGAATTGTTTGTCAAGAAAGACAATATTTCTGCGTGTAGTGGTGGTAACCCATAGGAGTCAAAGTAGATGGCTTCATTCTTCTGACCGAATACAATGGCTACCCAATGTTTTCCAGGTTGATCAGAATTATCCGTGTTGATTATGTACGCTTGGACGTCTAATGGTCTGTGATTCGGTAGCTTGTCTTTTGGGCATACTATTCCGTTTAATCTCTTCAGCCATATTTCTCGATCCAGAATATACTGTAATTCGATGGTTTCCATCTTTGGATGTTGATTTCACCAATACGTTACTTTTAGGATTTGTTTTTGTTCATAATTGTCCAATATTAATAGTCGGTGATCACTTCACGAAGACTATTTATTTCAATCTGGTTATCAAACTCTGAGAACACTATGACATTTGATGACTTTTTCAAGTGCTCTGGCAAACTGAAGCTCAAGGCGTAGATTTCCAGTTCTTATAGGGTGTAGGTGTCCCTCTTCACTGCCCTGGTCAGGTGTTAAGTCATACCCCCACAAACAATATCCATTTACATATTCATCTCTAGTAATATCAAATGATTTGTTTTGACCTAGTGAAGACACAGCTTGATACAAAGACATGTATGATTTAAGATATAATTTATGTTCAAAATCCGGCTCGAATGGACGGTTGAAAATACCATGACCAATTTACATCAATTTTTGATAGATTAAAATGATGAAAATTGAATGGATTTTTTGCGTATTCCCCATTGAAACTAGCATTATCAACCATACCAATGAATATCCGTTTTGGTAATTGTCCCTGAAAAAGATGATCTTCTATTTTTAAGCGCATTCCAGTTGCAATTGTGAATGTTTTGACTTCTACTCTACGTATAGGAATTTTCATATTCTTTTGAGCTATGAGTCTGTTCATGTCATTGTACACAGTAGGTAATAGCTCAACAGTTCTTACATTGAAACTAACATTTTCAAAATCTATTTTTGTCTCTGGTGCGTCAGTGCCGCCTATTAAACAAAACTTTGACGATGCTCTATTGAGTCTTATTCTAATTTCAATTCCATTGGGTAAATATTTTTCTTGTAAAAATAAATCCAAATGCAATCGTGCTTGAAGTTCGATTACTTTACTCCCCGAAATAAATGAATTCCTCTTATTAAAACCTGCATTTTCACCTGCAATGTTAACAATCTCATATTTACCGGCGGTATCTTTCAACCACATTTCACTAGCCGCTAATTGTGTTGATTTACATTCAGCGTTATATGACAAAAGATTTTCTAAATATGCCCGAAAAGGATATGTATCAGAATTATTTGTTATCAGTTTATTGTTTAGATATAAATCAATATTACTGAAGATACTATGAAAGAAATTGTTAACTGGTGCAATATTATTATCGGGGTCTAATGTAGTATTATCTATTTTTAAAATTTTCAATTTCAAATACATGTAAGATTGAGATAAATCTGTCCATTTATCTGTTTGTGGTGGAATTACAAATTCTATTGAGCATTATTGTTGAGAGAGGAAATCGGAAAATGTTCAATCCATTGACTTTCATGCATAGCAGTCATGGTTGGAGTACTGATTGAACATCCAACTCAGTCTTACTACATTCACAAGAACCGTTTTGCATCATTTTTTATTTTAGTCAAAAATATCTAAATTTCTGTTAGATATTTTTCTCCTTTTTATACCTTTTTGATTGTTACTTGATTTATGGACCTTAACTCTACGATGTATTGAACGCGACTGATGTTTCCTTTTATTTTTCTTTGTTTTTATACCTAATTTCTTCAAAAATGATTTTCCTAGTGAATTCATTGTTTGTTTACCTCGTGAAATAATTACATCCTTTGGATGTTTGTGTTGAAGAAAAATATCTTGAGCTAAACCTATTCCTTGTTTCATTCCTTCATTTTTAAAAGAATTTACTCCAGTTTTTATTATTGGTTTTATAATTGGAGAAACGGTTCTAATTGCAGATTTGAACAAGGATCCTAAACCTGCCCCATACTGACGTGTAACTCCTCGATATACAGGATGCATTTTCAATCTATTTTTCTTTTTCCTAAAATGTAACTTCACATAGACTTTCCAAGAACAAAATGAACAGGATTGCCAGAATCTCCTCTTATATTTATATGAATTGTATCAAATTCAGATTTTGATATAGGCATATAATGTAAGTTTAAAAATTCCATGGTTAATATGTTGACTACCTATATCATTTTCAATTGAATTTGATGTTTTGAATGGTACAACTCTTAAAATCGGAGCTTGAATATGTCCTACAATCGAATATTCAACAATATCAGAGTAAATAAACAAATGATTAAACCCCTCATTTAAATTTGACAAATGTGGAAAAAAAATCATTTGCATTACTGCTTGAAAAAAATGTATCGTTTACTAACTTTGGATCTCCACCTAACTTTAAAAACAATGTAGGGTTAAATTTAATTCCTGTTTTGCGAATTTTATGGAAACTAAATTTTTGACGTTTCATACCCGGAGAATATGAAACGTTAATCGCTTGCTTGTTTTTTTTAAAAATATCGCCAAAAGAATCTTGAATGATATTATCAATTGTTTCCAATACATGAGCTATTGATGAATAGGATCCAGGTTGAAAATTAAATTTGATAATCCATTTATTCGGAGTACCATCTTCACCAAAGCCTATCTCATTTATATCAATTTTTTTATTTTTTATTTCTGAAACATCCGAGTAGAAAGATAAATCTTTTGTTATAATATTAAATTCTGTTTCGTCTTTGGTAATATTTAAAAACTGTGAAGGAATAATTAATTCAGCTAATGCTAATTCCCAGTTTTCTTTATCGATGCGAACTGTTAGAGGTAATTTAACTTTAAAACAACATTGTATATTTGATGGATAAATATCCATAGAACTATCACTCAGTAAGATTACGTAAAATGAATTCATTTTTTACCGTCTGTAAAATCGAAGCCTGTCTGTGGTTTTTTGCTAAATTTTAACCCAGGACTTGGTAAAATGTATCCAAGAGAACTACTTAAAAGAACGAGCCACAATTCACGATTAGGACTTTGGATACTTAAATGAATGATGGCTGTTGCAACAATTGCATATATTATAACTACTTGAGAAATATATTGAAATTGATTTTTGGGTATTCGTTTACCACAAAATGAAAACTCTTGTTTTTCTATTTTTCCGTTTTCAATTATATCTTGTTCATTCATATTATGTTTGATGACGAAATCCAGCTATCAAACTTTGACGGATAACCCATCCAATGAACTTTAATTTCCTTGATTGTTTTATTACCTACACGTCTTGTACGTCGAGCAAGAACTGATTCAATTTCATATATCATCATCTTTTATACCTTGAATTTCCTTTCCGTAAAATGTACCCATTATATTTTCACCATCAAGATCTTCAATTTTATAAGTTGGTGGTAAACTTTTATTAATATGAAATATTTTAAATAATAATTATTTTGACCAGTTTGGTAGATAACCCTTTTCAAATGTGCGTTTTGTTTTAATTTTAATACGAACTAAATCACCGACATGTATTGTTTTTGGCTGGAATAGCTTGTTTCATTCCATACAATGCATGTGTAACCTCAATTTCATTTGAGGTATTGACAGAAATTGGGGTCCTCTTAATACTACGATGGTATGTTCGGTTGTATCCATCAACAATATTTTGTAAAATATCAATATATTTCCTAGTTTGGTGATATGTGAAATATTTCCACATACGTGTTTTTAAAGTTCTTTGAAATCGTTCAACTATACTTGCTTTAGTTTCAGGGTTTTCGGTTGTGAAAAAATGAATGTGCTTAGATTTCAAGAAATGTTGAAATTCTTTATTTTTAAATTCCGTTCCTTTATCACTTTGTAAAGACCGTGGCTTTCGTTTTGATGTTTTTAGTATCAAATCAAACGCATTAATCAATGTTTTCCCCGTTTTGTTAGGAAGGGGTATGACCCATGCATATTTTTGAAAATACATCTATTACACACAATAGATATCTTTGATTCTCATTTTCACCTGAGAATTTGTTGCATATCTGCCAAATCAGCCTGCCATTGTTGATCGATACCACCTACTATTGTCTTACGACGTGTAAAACGTCTTTGAATTTGTTTATGAAGTGTATATGTTTTCTGTCTGCTCAACCATTCTTGTATATGTTTTAATCTAACATCTGAAAATGTGTTTATTCGTTTAATTGAATCATACAAGTGTTTTGCACTTGTGTAGGCAATTGAACTTTTTGGATCATAATATATTTTCGTTAGTAATGAATTAAGTTTCTTCTCTTTATGCTTTAATAAGGCTCCCATTTTTTAAGATATGTTGAATCAGACTTTCTTTTTATACCAGTTGGGGGTGACTGAAATTTTTGATTTTGGTGTTTTACGATGTTTCATTACTGTTTTAGGTGTACTAAATATTGAATCCGACTCAATGTCAGATGTATCAGTTTGATATTTATGCATCCAGTTCCATCGTTGTCTATTACCAACTACGTCTTGTGGTATATTGAGTTCCTGTAAAGCTGTACTGAATGTCTCCCAGCCTCTGGGGTTAAATCCTTTTCTTTGACGTAAATGTGTCATTAACTAAATCAATAATATTTGATCCCTTTATAAGTTTTCCTTTATAATGTTACTAAACCATTTTCATCCCAACTGATTTTTGGATTATCTTTCAGCATGCTTCAAAAGAGTTCTGCCTTTCTTTGCATTGTTTTTGGTATACTTTGTAAAATCCTATCATTAAGTGGTATTTTTGTACTTTCATTTACTGTAACATGTTGAGGTTCTAAAACTTTTTTAAATGATTCCTGAAATTTGTAATGTAATGTTTCTCTGTGTTGCTTTACCTTTTCACTTTCCGATAAATCTGTTCTTTCTAAAAGGTTAGATAAATTTTTTTGAAGTTTAGCTGTATTTGCAATTTGAGGATCCGGCGGGAGCTGAGGTTTTTTACTTTGTTCTATTTTCCATTTATTCATTTCTTCCAGTAAATGAAAAGGAACAAGTGCCATTTTCCGGACCGACATTATTTATCTAGAGCTCGAATACCTGCTCGCGCACCAACACCAAGTGCGCCACATAGAACAGCTTTACCTATTAATGGTAATAATGGAAGTAAAAATGGTAAAATACCTCCCGTCTGATTTATAATATTTTTCTTTTTCTTAATTGAAATTGATTTTGATACAAGTTGTCTGAGATGTTTACGCTTAGGATACAATTTATGTTTCTGATCAGATGTAAGTGTGACATTGCCTTTTAAGAGATTGTGACAACATTCGCAAATACACTTAATTATATGATTTGTGCATTTTTTATTAATTCTTTTCAAGATATTTTTTAGGTTCATTAGCTATACCCAAAAGCATAGCACCATGTTTTTTAATTAATGGATTCTTTTTACTGGATTTATTCTTGACCTTACCCATCTTTATACTAACAATACTTTATATTGAATGATACAAAATTAATTAATAACTGTATTTTATACAGCTAAGTAGCTTTTAATTTTTACTCTTAATTCTGGATTTTTAAACGCAAAATCTTTTAGATGTTTTATTTCCTTTTCTTTTTGAATAAGTTTGTTTCTGACAACTTCTTTGGTTTTAGGAGATCTCAAAGGTGTCCTTAACGGTGAAAACCTAGCTATTGGATGTTCATCCAATGCATTATATTCCTGTAACAGTTTTTCATGTTCTTTTGTTGTTTTATTAACAAGTCTAAACCAATTTTCAATTTCAGGGCCATACTTGTACTTCTTTTTTTTTTGGAGGCTGTCTCTCAAATGAACCCGAATTACTGGGGAAAGATGTATTGTATGATGATCCAGATTTGCTAGAAGTTGGTGTAAATGGTAATTGTGGTGATCTAATGGAAATAGGTGTCGATGTGAACTGAGGTTTCCCAGTCGATGAGGGTGTATGAAACGGTGATATAGATCTACGCGAATTAACAGGACTAGGATTTGTAGACATACTAGACATTGAAGAAAATCTTAAAGATTCATTTTGCTTTTTAGTTGTTTTCTTTTTAGTTGTTTTCTTTTGAGAATTTTTTATTTCGTGTTTTCTTTTTTTTAATTGTTTTTTATTTTTAGTTTGTTTTTTGGTTAGTTTTCTATTTTTTCACGTTTTTTGCACCTGTCCAACGAAGTAAACTTCTAAATAATTACACCACCTAAAAATCCTCCACCACCAGGTTTTAATTTTAATATTATTTTTTTCTTTGTATTATCATCAACTGTAGATCCGCCTAATTGTTTAACATCTTTTTTTATTTTTTTATTTTTTTTCTATAAAACGCACTGTTTGTTTTGGTAATTTTATTTTATTTTCAACTATAGTAGACAGCTACTGAAAACCATTTCAATATCTCTTTTATAAAACCCCCAGATTTCAATATTATTTCTCTGTAAGTTTATGTTGTTCATCACTCAAATTTTCTTAAAGCAATGAATAATAATATTTCCTGATGTGTATGGGAAAGCCATGTTGGTACCTTGGCAGAAAGTACAATACTGATATCTATATTACTAATAGGAGAATAAATAGTAGGTCCTCTAACATCCTTATCTGTAATCCAGCGATGAAAAATGTCACTTCTTAAACGAAATTGTTTTTTAATTCTTGATTGAAAATCAATTACAAATAACCATGTTCCTGAAAAGTAGCATCATTGTAGGCTGAAATTAAGTTGCGGACTTTGCATTTGACGTGATAAATGTTTTAATTTGTAAACCCATCACGTTCATTTCTAAATAAAATCATGTAACGAGAATTAAGACTTATAGTTCTACTCGATTTATTTTGTTGAAACATATTTTGTGTAATATATATTACACTTGAATTTCTATGATGACCTTTTCTTGTAAACCACTTTTTTAATTTTATTTTTTCTTCATCTCTCCTAACATATCATCAAATACTACAAGATGTGTAATTGTTACATCGGATACAATTTCATTATTTTCATCATCTGGGATACCTTCAATAAATTTGAGGAAATTGAAATTTACTTGCATAATAGTATAACTGGGTTTGCCATTCTTTGTAACACCATATTACTTTTTTCGGGTACAATAATTAAATAAATCTTTACGATAATCAATAATCTTTTGTACAATTTCAGTTTTTCCACATCCACTCGGACCTGCTATATAAATGTTACAGGATGTTGAAATAACAAAGACAATAGGTCTTCGTTCTCCATTGTTTTACAGTACAAGGTCCAGATGTATAATGATATACTATCATGTGTATAGCAATGTTTTATTTGAAAAGGAATTCTGTTAGAATAGTTTGGGATGGCCCTGAAAAGGGCCGTTTGAATAAAGGTGCGAGTACTATTATTTTTATTTTTTAAAAAGACACGAGTACTGGTACAATTTTAAAAAATAAAAAAGGCACGAGTACTGGTACAATCTTTTTTTTTTTTTTTTTTTTTTTTCCCACGAGTACTGGTACTATTTTATTTTCGTGGAATCAAATGATTTTCTTTTTCTGGACGAATGTGTTTACGATGTGCACCAACCCCATTTTTATGTGAATGTATTTTTTCGTCAACTGTACCACACAGGGCCCTTTCTGCATGTTGACTGATCTGTGCCACTGTTTTCTTGTCCAATTCAAACTTGATAGGCACTTTCAATGGTTTTGTGTTAAATGTCAAGTCCAGATTTTCACACTGTTTCTCTAGTTTCTTTGATAATGTGTCTGTCATACGGTCCATTGTTAACACTATGTCGTGATGCGATGTTCTCTAGTTTCTGTAATATTCTTTCTGTATTGTTGTTCAGTTTCTGTAGTTCTTTCAATATCATGGAATCTTCTTTCTTCTTCTCTAATGGAATGTATACATGAACAGTTGGCTGCTGTTGTAGTTGTTGTTGTTGTTGTGGTGGCTGGAAGGTTGGTTGATATATTTCATTCATCGTCTCCGCTAATATATCAAAATCTTGAACGGCAAAATCGTAACTTCTGTTGTCAGCCATAGTGTAGAATGTAAATTAATGATTTTATGATCGTCTTTTATACCCATCAGAAGGATTGACCTACTTAGAAATTGATAAAATCAAGTGACCAATCACAGTGTGTCTTACAAAACGATAGCTGCTAACCAATATTCCATTTACAGTACTCTTTTCTCACATTTAATTGAGGGATACTGGGATAACTCTTAATAATTTTAGTTTCTATGTTCAAATCCCTCAAAAAAGGAATTTTATGGCTGTATAGATGAAGCAAAGGTTTAAGATCCTTGTCAAAGTAAATCTGACTATCCTTCCCGTATGTTCTAGAACTTACTAACCTATAAATTTTATTTTTTTCTATCACAGTTATCTTTGGACAAATACCAAATGGTATAAATCTAGAATTGTTTGTTATATACCCTATGAAAGGATAATATTGATATTTGGGTGATTTATAATTTTTTACATTATTAATAGTGTATTCTCCGTTTACTATACCTATAGTACAATTTTTGAGAAAATCGAAACATTTACATTCTTCGACTTCCGGATGGTGATCACAATGTTTTCTTAGTTGGTCCATTTTATCAGGGGGCTGTACTCTAAACAATGTAATGCTTTCGCTTCAGAGTTCAGTAGACTAATGATACCCATATGGAATTTATGGCTTCTTTTATAAACGTCACGATGTAACGATAGTATAGAAGCTGATGCAAAATGCTTAATGTTTAACAACTAATGATACAATATACAAAGTTATTAGGATATAAATTGCAAAGTAATCTTTTCGTAATAATGTGTGGTGGCCCTGAAAAGCGCCGTTTTTGCTTAGAGTGTACAACTGTACAAACTAATATTCAATGGTAGTACGGCGCCATTTGTTGTTTGATTCTCGAGTTTTAACTTTCAAAACGCCTGTAGTGTCAGGTTTTGCTTCTGTCGTAAAACTCTTGCCGTCCTCCATTTCAAATTCTTTGTAAGCAGGTTTTGGCTTTTCCTTTATTTTCCTCAACAGGTCAGCCGTAACCATTTGTAACGTTTCTATGTCTTTCTGCATCGACCCTACGACTTCAACCAAATCTGCGATCCGCCGCCCTTCCCATCATATTGCTTCGCTCGGTATTCATTTCTTTGAGTGTTCAATGAAACATGTGAAGTATGTGTTAAAAACACATGCTTTTATACCTATCAAACGGATTGACCTACTTTTGATAGTTTAGTCATTTTTCAGATTTTCGTCCAATCAGAAAGCGTGTTGTAAAACGCGTTTTGTGAACAAAGTTTGTTTACACAAGCTTGGTTGTAAAAACGGATTGAAAATCATCCAATGAGAGGGGCAGAATCCTTAACCAATCAAATCCTCTAATTTTTATCCAATGAAATCATAGCTGAAATCATTTCAGGATCTAACACGTACAATATTCATTCTATTCATTCTTACATACCAGAATGCAGATCAAGAAATTCTTCCACCGTTTGAGAAACATTGTATTCTCCAGGAAAAATGATGTTAATGAAGAAAAAGAGAGAAATAAAGAATTATTACAACAATTCTTTGCAAGACGTGGTTATCATTGGCCTTCCAAACAAAAAAATTGTTTGGAAAGTTACATTGAATAACTTATATCCTGATCTGTCTGAATTCTATTAGACAGAGATCAAACGGTCCTTTTCAGGACCACAATATTTTCCAGAAAGAAACACTTGCAATTTATAAATCATATGAATTAACCATATAAATTATAAAAATGATAAATAACAAAACTAGAAAATACATTTCAACTTGTATTCATTTAACAATATTTTATTGAACAACAATATATTTACAACATGTAATACATAGTGTCTATTCAAAATTGTATTAATTTAACAAGACAAATAAATCAATCGAATCTAAAAGTCAATTTTCATCTTCTTGACTGGAACCGCAATTTGCCTCTTCTTGATTTGAACACCCGGTTCATCTTGACGTTTACGTTTACGATTGTTCACTGGTTTCTCTAAGGGCTTAACATCCACTGTGTTAGGCGTGGGTTTCTGGTCACAATCACAAGCCCAATGTGATTTCGATTTACAGATGAAACATCCATCATACATAACATTTCTTGGCAGCTTCATATGACTCTCTTCGTTGTAATAAGACATGAATTTTCCAACACACAGGTCTTGGGTAATACTAGGAGAATCCAAAAATTGAACTTCATGAGAATATGGATTCACAAACACATCCATGTACTTTCCTTGTAGCTTCTGGCTACATTTATTAGCCCAATGCTCCGTTGATTGACAAATGTAACATATGTTAGGTGATATTTCGCCCCCTCCATATTTCTCATCGATGCTGAATTTTTGTAAAACCCCTCTTTCCTGTAGAAATCAGGTACTCAGATCGCCCGAATAATTGTAAGATGTAAAACGATCCAACAAAGTTCCCATTATGTTTTATAGAATATGGTTTTCGGTATGTTGCTGAATTCAACTTCATGAGTAAACGGATTTACATATAAATTCATTTCGCATCCTTTGTGCCAATATTTCATACTTTCGAAATAAAAAGTCAGCAAAAATGTTCCTCGTGTTTTTGTATTTGAATGAGGAAGATCGATCTGTCGCTTGAGAGTCCATGTCGCTTCAGAGTTCAGTAGACTAATGATGACCATATGGAATTTATGGCTTCTTTTATAGACGGCACGGTTTAACGATAGTATATAAGCTGTTGTAAATTGATTAATACTTTATTATAAAATTCAACATGCCACTTGTACCATACTCGGACACCGAGAGTGAAACCGAAGAGTCACCAGATGTTAGAAGATTTTATGATCTTATACAAGAAAAAAGTCCGAAGATCAAGAAAATTCAGAACTGAATCATCAGTTTTTAAAACAACATTCAAGAAATTTGATGTAGACGAACACCCTCAAAATTTCGTTGGGGTATTATTTGATGATATCGTTCAGCAAATCATCGAACGAATTGATGGTGATCCCCACGACAAAATCAGGGTAACATTAAATCATCCTGCATTAAAGATGGGGATACCGATTCCATTCTTAAATGTTGAAGATTTGAATGGGAACATATTGTTACAAGAAATAGAAAAAGTTATGCAATCGAATATGGATTTTAATGTGAACGATGGTGAGATGACAATCGAAACAACGTTTACCAAAATACCAACAGGTTCTGGAAGAAAGAAGATGACCTCTGAAATTGATTCTCGAGTTTTCACGAAAAAAAAGAAAAACTGTTTGTAAAAATTGAAAAAAAAAAATTCAAAAGACAATATGTGCTTAGCCAGGGCTATTGTTGTTGGAAAATGTCATGCTGCTAGAGAAGTTTCTTCAACATGGAATATGCGATGGAATGTAATTCGACAGTCATCACGTCCTTTACAATGTATTGAAGCCGAGAAATTATTGAATGAAGTTGGAATTTCACCACAAAAAGCTTGTGGAATTGAAGAATATAAGAAAATACAACAATATATGTATCCAGAATATGTGATCAAGATTCATCAACAACATGTGAAAACAGAATTGTTGTTTGAATATCCAGAAATTCAGTCATACACCAAAATAATACATATATTCTATAATCAAGATCATTATGACTGCATTACCAATATCGTAGGATTTCTTGGATGTGGGTACTATTGTGAGATGTGTGATGTTGGTTACCAAAATCGCGAAACACATATATATCCTACTTCGTGTAAGGCATGTCGTTCCAAAACAAAATGTCATGTGGTAGATTGTATTAAGTGTAAAGATTGTTTCAGGACATTTTATAGTGGAACGTGTTTTGCAAATCACAAGCAAATTGAAGGACGACAAAAGAAATCAATTTGTCAACTCATAAAATGTTGTGACAAATGTGGAGGACAGTTTGCCGATTCCAAGAAGAATCATACATGTAAAGGAAAGAAGAAATGTTAATTTTGTAAAGAGATTGTTAATTTTGACCACAAATGTCATATTCAGCAGTATAAAAGCAAAACTGAAGAAGATGATCATGAACCGTTTTTCATATTTTATGATTTCGAATGTCAACAAGACACTGGTGTACACATTCCTAACTATTGTATTGCACACAGAGCTTGTGATGAATGTATCAATGAACCATTAGAATTCAATTGTGAATGTTGTAGTCGGTTTCCTGAAGGACGCGAAGTAGTATTTGAAGGAAAAAATACTTTGACAGAATTTTGTAATTGGTTGTTTTCAAAACAACATAAAGGTGCTACAGCTATTGCCCATAATTTCAAAGCGTATGATGGTCAGTTCATACTTCATCATCTCATTCAGGATTGGCAAAGTTTCCAGAAACCTTTGAATTGAAAGAAATGGCTAAGGGATATTTTCCACATTGGGCAAATACTGATAAATTTGCCGCTTATGTTGGTGCATACGTTGATGTCTCTTATTATAAACCTGATTCAATGGGGATAACTGTTAGGGAAAAGTTTTTATCATGGTTTTACGAACGTGTGAAAAACAACGATTGTTTCAATTTCAAACAAGAAATGTAAAAATATTGTCGATCGGATGTAGATATTTTGAGACGTGGTTGTGGAGAATTCAGGAAGGTATTCATGGAATATGGGGGTATAGATCCGTTTCTAGAAGCCAATACAATCGCTGACGCATGTAACAAAGTTTGGCGTAACAAATATATGCCAAGTAATCAGACCGGAATTATTTCAAGCAGAGATCCGAATAAACGCAAATTTTCAATGAAAGTTATTCGATGGATGCAAAGTATTGCACACGAAAACAATATTGTTATCCAACATGCAAAAAATGGTGGTGAATACCAAATTGGTCCTTATACTGTAGATGGGTTTCACAAAGAATCAAATACTATCTATGAGTTTCCCGGTGACCTGTGGCATGGTTGTCCTAAATGTTACCCAAATCGTAATCTAAAAAACCCGGTAAATGGAGAATCAATGCAAAATTTATATTCTCAAACATTTGAAAGATTGGAATATTTCAGTGTAAGTGGTTACAAAATTCACACTATATGGGAACATTTGATTTAAAAATGAAAACTGATAAAGAATACAAAAAGTTGATCGAACAATTCTTTTCAAACTGTGATCCGATTGAACCTAGGGAAAGATTGTTTGGTGGACGTTGTAATGCTATAAAAATTAAATATGATATTGAAGAAAATTCAGATGATGAAATAAAATATATTGATATTTGTTCATTGTATCCATTTGTATGTAAACACAAAGAATATCCGATAGGACACCCCGATATTTTAACAAAAGAAAATATTGATATAGAAAACATCCGACAGTATGAGGGTTTGATAAAATGTAAAGTTCTCCCTCCGGACAATCTATTTCATCCAGTGTTACCGACACATTGTAATAACAAACTCATGTTTCCATTATGTAGAACATGTGCAGAAGAAAGTTCTACAAAGTGGTACACATACAATTGAAGAAAGAGCTTTGGTTGGTACATGGGTGTCAATAGAATTGTTTTAAAGCATTGGACTGTGGCTATACGTTGTTAGACGTATATGAAGTATGGCATTTTTCGAAAAAATCTAATGATTTTTTCTCGGGGTATGTGGACAATTTTCTTAAAATCAAACAAGAAGCAAGTGGTTATCCAGGATGGTGTGTAACAGAAAAGACAAAGAAAAATTTGTTAAGGACTATGAAGAAGCTGAAGGTATTTGTCTTGATCCATCAAACATACAATCAAATACGGGGCGTAGAGCATTTGCCAAGATTATGTTAAATTGCTTATGGGGTAAATTGGCACAACGTGAAATCATGACACAAACGGAATACATCAATAATCCTTCAAAATATTTGATTTGATTTCAAATCCATGTATAATGGTAAAACACGTAGAAATATTTGATAATGAATGTCCATTCATATTGGTTAACTATGAAACTAGACTTGAACACATTGAATCCCATGCAACATCAAACGTTATAGTGGGATCATATGTAACAGCATATGCAAGACTTGAACTATACAAGTGTTTTGGAAAAGTTAAATGAGCGTGTCTTGTATTTCGATACAGACAGTTGTATGTACATACACAAACATAATTCCTGGACCACCCCCCCCCCCCCACCGACCCCCCCCCCCCATTATCAATAGTAAGGCTTGGTAAATGGACTGATGAAGAACCCGGAAATAAAATAATAAGTTTTAGGGGAATAGGACCAAAGAGTTATGCATACAAGTTGCTAACAAAAGCTGGGGAAAATAAAATAAATTCAAATGCAAAGTTAAAGGACTGACACTCGATTACAACACAAGTCAAGTAGTTAACTTTGACACGTATGTTCAATGTGCAGAGGACCGAAGTACCGAAGTGAAAGTTGTATATGCATGTAAAATCCGGAGACATGCAAACAGAAACAGTAACGAGTGAATGTCAAAGCAAGACATTTAGGTCTGTGTACACAAAACGTGTCATTGTTGACAATTTCAATACTGTACCATTCCGCTATAAAACATTGAGACTTTGATTGAATATACACGGTGTATTAAGAATTTTGTTGTTTGATATCCAGAAATTCAGTCATGGACACATTTAATAACTAGAGTCGGTTAGCTGTGCTACCAGAGGAGTTACTGGTTATGTTAATAAAATTGTATCTGTCGGAGAGTAATGCCAAAAGTCTCGCACGCACTGACGAGCGTGCAAAACGCATCATTGAAGATGATGCGTTTTTGGACTGTCATGCTAAGGAAAGACTTTAGGGATCACTCATTCACAGTTTACAACATGAGGCCATTTGGTGTATATAAATTTTCGCAAGATATATACACAATTTTTTAACTGTAAAAAACGTGTTTACAACACGCTTTCTGATTGGACGAAAATCTGAAAAAATGACTAAACTATCAAAAGTAGGTCAATCCGTTTGATGGGTATAAAAGACGATCATAAAATCATTAATTTACATTCTATGAGAAGCATTACATTGTTCAGAGTACAGCCCTGAGTCTACACATTTAGGATGATAACTTTAATATATTTATTTCACGAGTACGTGGTTAGGAATTTATTTCCTTACTATAATTTGAAATTTGAAGCAAGAGAAGCCTCGAATAGCTTCGTAATTAACTGGAACAAGTTCGATGATTTGCTGAACGATATCAACAGAACACA
Source organism: Conchocele bisecta (assembly GCA_029237695.1). NCBI lineage: Eukaryota > Metazoa > Mollusca > Bivalvia > Lucinida > Thyasiridae > Conchocele > Conchocele bisecta. The sequence goes on from CM055265.1 coordinate 181,630,014, forward strand.
TGTTTCACAGAACACTATGGCGAAGCCTACAGAAAACTGGGATAATGATGAGAGACCGAGTTTGCAACCACAGCGAGAAGACTGGGATGAGGAGATCCGACGAGCTCCGGCACCATCATTTGCGATTCGTGGAAAACCTAACAAGAGGACAAAAAATACATCAAAAGAGTAAACAAGTATGATAAACAGCAAACTTGAATTAGACGATCAAGACAAAAGGCCCTTTTCAGGGCCACTACAAATATTTAGAATAGAAAAAACTTGTAATCAGTTGTACCTATATAAACGTTTTACATTTTGTCATAAGCCATTATCTTCAAGGTATTCGCTCTAGAAACAACAAATATTTTACGGTACTTTTAGATAATAAACAATAAAAATGATGGGGCATAATTATGAGTTGTGGTTACGAAACGATGTTTGTCTGATAAAGAAATCCCGAGAAATACCTAGACAAAGAAAGACAATATATGACACATTCAATAAATGTATGGTTGAACAACTTCAATTATTAATTAAAAAAGAAGTAAATGACAATTGTTATGAATGTCAGGTTGAACATCCAAGTCAAGTACGACATCAACTGTGCTTATTCACAGATCAAGATGAACAAACAGATTTATTCATATTACCAGCTCTACAGAAATTAGATCCCTATAAAATTATGGAAGAATGGTATCCAATTCTCAAAGATATGACATTGGACGATCAAGAGAAATTGGAAGCATACAGACTGTGGGTACAAATTAAAAACAAAATCAGTTTTAGACCCAATGAATCATGGTTGGAACAGTTGAAGAAACAAGTCAAACAATCCTGGAAGTAGATTGTTACTGAAGACTATAAAAGTAGGAACGGATTATAACTGAATCATTCTATGAATAGACACAGTTGAAGAAACAATGAATCCTCTGACAGATCTATTAAATCACATAGCAATCAGGAAACCAGTAACAATGAATCCTCTGACAGATCTATTAAATCACATATCATACAGGAAAGCATTGATACTTGCTTTCAAACTAAAAGTATCAATTGAACAATATCTTACACCCAAGATCATCAAGGATGAATTAGAGAAAATAGAGATGTTTGAAGAGTTCAAGGAAGCCTTATTAGCAACAACGGGGTTCTCTCCAAAGATTCAAGGAATAAAGTAGAACAAATAACATTTTGAACAATGGAGAAACGAAGTTGTTGAAAATGACAATATTGTGAATTTCTTATTTAACCGATGTAAACCGTACTTATGGAATAGTGTAAAGATTGAAACATTGTCTGGACTGACGCTCCCATTGCTCATGCTTCCTGGACATAGAGACAGTTTTGAACCAATGGATATAGTACAGATTAGTGAGACTGAATCAATGTGTGTATGTTCCCATTGCTCAAGCTTCAAGGACAGTGATCACGCTACAGGGACAAAGGCAATTTTTGAACCAATAGAAATAGATCACATCTCTTGAATGTTAAACATACATGTTGTAAATATGTTATTGTTCAATAAAATATTATAAAAACTTTACATATCTTGTATTCAATTTTACCATTATATTGAAAAATAAATATTGATTCACAATCAATATTTATTTTCATCAACTTATGCCAATATTAGAGTTGTCAGAAGTGGATGAAAATTATTTCTAGGACATTTTCATATGTATTTGATAATATTGGAGTTATCAAAAATATTTGAAAATTATATACAGGAACAGTACAATCTATTAGGATATCACAAAAACGCGTATACAACGTGCTTTCTGATTGGTCGAAAATCTGAAAATTGACTAAACTATCAAAAGTAGGTCAATCCTTCTGATGTGTATAAAAGTAAAAACATACAGCTATAGTTCATTAAACTGTTCAACCAACTACATAATAATGCAGAAGAACGGGGAATGCAGTGTTGAACACTCATGGGGAAGAACACAATTGTCCAGAGTTCGACGAAGGCTTTTTTGAAGAAGAGGACCTTAAAGACCTCGAAATTTGTGAGGCCTGTCAAATAGTCGTCGATTGTATGTGGAGTAAACTGAACACTACATAGTTTACTAAAAGACAACAGCCCTTTTCAGGGCTATACACTTTCTCAAGAAATGAATACCTTACATACTGCTCTTATTGGTTCAGGGTGACACTATGGTACGGTTTTTAACAACTATAGAGTAATACAAGAAGTTTCCACCCCCGGATAAAATTCACGAATCAACAAAATGGTTCAGGGGTACCACTATGGTACGGTTTTTAACCACTATTGCGTAATACAAGAAGTTTCCACCCCCTGATAATGGGAGTAATAAGGGGTGCCACCTATGGTACGGTTTTTTTAACATGTGTATTTTACATAGACAATTTTACCGGTGCAAGGGTAAAAAATGTCTATGTAAAAAACACATGTTAAAAAACCGTACCATAGTGTCACCCATTACTACTCACACAGGAAATAAGAAGACACATCGGGTACTGGGACACAAGGAGACACACCGGGAAATATGTAGACAAGCCGGGAAATATGTAGACATAGCGGGAAATATGTGGACACAGTGGAAAATATGTAGACATACCGGGAAATATGTAGAAACACCGGGAAATAAGTAGACATACCGAGAAAGATGTGGACATACCGGGAAATAAGTAGACATACCGGGAAATATGTAGACAAGCCGGGAAATATGTAGACATACCGGGAAATATGTAGACACAGTGGGAAATAAGGAAACACTCCGTGGAATAATGAGAAACATAACAAGAAATTAGACATATCGGGAAAAGAGGAGACATACCGGGAAATATGTAGACATACCGGGTACCGGGACACAAGTAGACACACCGGGAATATGTATACATACCGGGAAATAAGTAGACACATCGGGTACCTGGACACAAGGAGACACACCGGAAAATGTAGACATACCGGGAAAAAGAGATATGCCGGGCAATATGTAGAAATGCCGAGAAAAAAAGAGACACACCGGGAAAAAAGAGACATACCGGGAAATATGTAGACATACCGTGAAATATGTAGACCGGGAAATATGTAGACACGCCGGGAAATATGTAGACTTACCGGGAAATAAGTAGAAACACCGGAAAATATGTAGACATATCTGGAGATAAGTAGACATACCGGGAAATATGTCGACATACCGGGAAATAAGTAGACACATCGGAAAATTTGAAGACATGCCGGGAAATAAGTAGACACAGTGGGAAATAAGGAGACACTCCGTGGAATAAGGAGAAACATAACAGAAAATTAGACAAATCGAGTAGACATACCGGGACATAAGGCGATACACCGGGGAATAAGTAACTACATCGGGAAATAAGTAGACAGACCGGGGAATAAGGAGACACACAGGGAAGTAAGTAGATCATACACCGGGAAATACGTAGACATACCGGGGAATTCTGAATATCTTAATCAGAAGGTACCGAAAGTACATTTCATTGGATTGTGAGCCGCCTGCCACGAAACCCAGCCTCTAAGAGTTTGGTTGTGTATTGATATGATATCTAGCACATTTATGTATGTATAAATCATCATGGAATATGTAGCCGATCACCTAGCTACGGTGTTCCGTTAAGGCCATCGTAATATCGCTATCGGGTCGATACTACGAGATCACGACAGTACGATGACGATACTACGATTCCACGATGGCGATAGTACGATACCACGATGACGATAACGCGATACCACGATAGTACGATGGCGATACTACGATATTATATCGTACTATCTTCATCGTAGTATCGTACTATCGTCATCGTACTGTCGTGATCTCGTAGTATCGACCCGATAGCGATATTACGATGACCTTAGCGGAACACTGTTTATCGTAGTATCGTACTATCGTCATCGTGATATCGTATTATCGTCATCGCCTTCCGGATGGACACGCGCATGCGCAATGTTTGTCACTAGAGCACGTGAATGTAAGAAATAAACGGTACTAGATTCTTTGTGAAATTTATAAGTTATTGTAAAGAACTTTCAGAGCACCCATAAAACACATGTTATCCCGTCAACACAGTGCGTATGTGCCGTGAAACACGGTGCCGTGAAACATTTTTGATATCCAGTCAATACAATTTTTGCATTTTACAGCCATTTGAAGGTGTTGACGGGATAAATAGAATAATAGGTTAGTGCTGTGAATGTGAAAAAATATCTGGCGCGGCACGGAAACGGGATGTGTTCGGCAGAGCCTCGCCCATCCCGTTTCCTGAGCCTTGCCAGATATTTTTTCCCATTCACGGCACTAACCTACTATTCTCTATCTATCTTGTCGATTCTCTACCCATGGGATAATGTAAATAGAGAACTAGAGATGCCAAAATGTTCGATCATCTATGTTTAATGTGTTGACTCGTATGGATAACCGATGACCTGGTAGTACGGCAGTCTGGTACGATACTGGTACGAACCCTCGTACAAAGTACGAAGGAAGAAACACTATGATTACTATCGCCCGTCAAACTATAAAATCTGTCATCAGCTGTTTTTGAAAGATGTCTTCCTTGATTTCTGCCTAAACAATGCTCACTACCAAACAATACCCAGAATGCAACGGTATCACTTCCTAAACTACTAAAACTAGCATTCATGGTCAAAGGGAAATAACTCTACAGACACATAAATCAAAAGGTAACACAAAGTACTGAAAGTACTGAATAATGGTCCGGTTACACACTCCCCTAGCCTGATAAATGACGTCCCGTCATTCACCCTCTTAGAAAAAAAATCATTTCCGAATAAAAATATTTATCAAACTCGAATCAAATCGAAAACAAATCTAGTACGGTACTGTCACTATCGCTTCACTCCCCCTGACCTGAAAAAAATGTACGTCCCGCACATTTTACTGTACTATCTCTCTCACTATCCACAATACATGGCTGCATCCTCTGGAACAACCTATCCAAGTAAACAAATGTGTTACTGTCGCATCTGTCGCTATCGGTGAATCGCTAACATCACCAACCTGATCAACCTAATAGAGAAGAAATGCATGAAATCAACAGCTGTGTGGGCACTTCTTCTAATATCTAAAAATATAAAAAATATGAATTACTGCATCATCTGTCTCTGTCGGTGAATTGCCAACACCACCGACCTGATCGACCTAATAGACAAGAAATTGACAGCAGTCTGATCACTTCTTGTAATATCTAAAATATAAAAACACCTATTAGCATACTTACCCGTCCATTATGCTCTTGATCATCTTATGAGCTATTTCCGAATCAACTTGACTTAACAAGCCGGAACTCATAAGTTTGTCTAGAGCATGTAACTTACTGTCCAATGGTCTGAGCACCTGCACCATCTGGTTCATCTGGTAAGTATCAAACCAGACGGGTTCTTTACGGACCCTCTCGGATTTCCTTGTCGGCGGCGGTCTAGGTGGGGGTCTCGGTTGATCTCTGATCTCCGTCTGATCTTCGGTTCTGTCTTGTGTCTTCACCTCTGTATTTTCTTCATCGACTTTATCATCAGTGAGGTTTCTGGTCTGGTCTGTCTCTACCGTTTCTGATTCCTGGCCTACATTCTTTACTGCTTTTTCCTCAGTAAGGTCATTTGTGACGCTCTCATCTACCAATATCTCTGTCTGAGAATGTTGTACACCTTCAACTTCTACTGTAACTATCTCTACCACCTCTTCTATCTCTGCTTCTGCGAAACCATGGGCGTCCCCATAGATATATGTACTTGGTACATACTCATTTTCTGCTTCCATGTCAGACCATTCTGAGTCTGTATCCTCTTCTATCACGTTATCTCTATTTAAAGGTTCTACAGGGGTATTGCCTTTATCCTTGGATGCATCCTTCTGTTCTTCTTCATCTTGTTGGACCGACTGATTCAATGATTGTCGTCTTCTTGGTATCGGTCGATGCTCAACAGTAATGTTTTCAACTTCGTCACCGGTATCATCTAGCTCTACTGGCAATAGATGATTTCTGTGTAGCGTCTTTTCCACACCTTTCGATGACTTAACCTTGAACACCGGTATATCAGGTCTTGGTTGCTCCATGACCCTGTATATATCTTGCTCAAACTTGTCAGCGATCTTGTGCTTGCCTTCGTACGCCAGGATTTTTACCAGAACTTTGTCCCCAACTGAGATCTCTGAAGCTTTCGCTTTCTTGTCATATTGTCCTTTCTGTTTTCTTTGAGATTCCTCTGTATGTTTCTTCACTATTCGCTGAATGGTTGCCATTCTATCTTTCAGATCATCGATGTAATCTCTGGTCGTCTTTGGAGTTCGCGTTTCCACCAAAGCGGAATCAAATACAGAGTCAATGGGTAACTTGGGTTTTCTGCCGAACATCAATTCGAATGGAGATACTTTTGTAGTTTCGTGGGCCGTGCAATTATATGCATAAACCAATGATGGCAAGTATTTCCTTCCAGTAAAGTTTCTATGAGTTTTCCAATGTACCTAACATGTTGAGTAGGGTTCTATTGTACCTTTCCGTTTGCCCATTCCCCATTGGATGGTAGGCCGTAGTTCTTGCCTTTGTGATTCCTGATATCTGGCAGAGTTCCTTAATAATTCCTTATTCAAAATTTGCTCCTTGGTCGCTATATACCGTAATTGAGGATGAAATTGTTGTATATGGCTTCAGCGGTTGTTCTAGCTATTTGGTTTTTCGTTGGTATCGCGAGCGCATACTTTGTAAAATGATCCGTAATCACGAGTACATTTCCAAATCCTCCTTTTGAAGTTTCCAATGTGAGACAGTCTACACAAACAAGTTCAAGCGGATACGTAGTTTCAATGTTAACGAGTTGTGTCCGAATGTTGGTGGAGGTCTTCCTTCTTAAACAGCGATCACATGTCGAAATCCACCTATCTACGTCCGCAGTCATCCCAGGCCAAAAGAAACGTTCGCGTCTATACATGACAATGTCATCATGGAGTCCTTCTAGTACCCTTCTCCGGTAACAGTCCGGTAACACTAACTGGTTAACAAGTTCATCTCTGTTCTTCACCTCTTTATACCGAACTCCGCGGATTACTTTCAAGCTCGAAAAGTTCTTCCGCATGTTGTTGTCGTCTCTTGTTCGCAATGTATGGTTAGGTATACGTCGATCTATAACCGCACGTATCCAATTCCCAACGACCGGATCCTCTCTTTGGCTTCGTCTTATCTCTGCAAGTTCCACTTGTGCCATTGTCTGGCCGGGTGTCTCTGTCGCTTCAATTATGTTTATTCCTGCACATGGTAATATTTGTATGTATGGTCCTGATGTGCAATGGCATATAGCCTTCACAGTCAGATCTTCTATCTTAGCTCTCTCTTCGGTCATCCTTTCATGCGGGTATCTTGACATTCTGTCCGCATCGGTATTCTTAACCCCTGGTCTATATATAATGTCAAAATTGTAGTGACCCAGAGCTGACGCCCAGCGTTGCCCTGTCGCATCAAGTTTTGCGCTTGTAAGTACATAGGTCAACGGATTGTTATCCGTTAGTACTACAAAATGTGTTCCCATCAGATAGTCTGAGAACTTCTCAGTTACTGCCCATTTTAATGAGAGAAACTCAAGTTTATAGGCCGAGTAGTTCTTTTCAGACTTGGAAAGACATCTAGAGGCGTAGTATACTACTCTCTTCTGGTCATCTTGTATGTTATACAATACCGCTCCCAATCCGTTGGTGCTAGCATCGATATGGAGTTCAAAGGGTTCTTGAAAGTCTGGGTACGCAAGTATAGGTTCGGTGGTCAAGTGTTCCTTCAATTTTCTGAATGCCGACTCTTCTTGCTCCGTCCATCTCCATTCTTTTTGTTCTTTCTTCTTATTTCTTCTGCTCGTAGTTGGTGGTAAAAGGTCGGTCAAGGGTTTCGCGATCTTCGAAAAATCCTTAACAAATCGTCTGTAGTACCCTGCGAAGGCGACGAAGGAACGTACTTCATCTGGGTTGGTAGGAGTAGGCCAGTTCTTTACCTTTTCTACTTTTGCAGGGTCTGTCTCAATTCCATGCTCGCTCACTACATGTCCAAGAAACTTCACTCTTTTCTGCATAAAAAAACATTTATCCGCCGAAAGTTTTAGGTTGCACTCTTGTAGACGTGTTAAAACTAAATCTAATCTTTCAAAATGTTCTTCTGCGTTTTTGCTGAAAATAATTAAATCGTCCAAATAAATCACACAAATTTTCATATTGTAGTCCCCGAGGCATTCCTCCATTAAGCGCTGGTATGTCGCAGGACTATTTGCCAGACCAAACGGCATCTTGGAATACTCAAAAAATCCAAGCGGACCTACTGTGAATGCACTCCTCTCCTTGTGCTCCTCTTCTAATTCTACCTGATGGTAACCACTTTTCATGTCAATCACACTTAACACTGATGCTCCCTTTAGCACATCAAACACCTCTTCAATCCTAGGAAGCGCGTATGCATCCTTCACGGACTTCTGGTTTAGAACGCGATAGTCTACACACATTCTCAACTTTCCATTCTTTTTTCGCACCAGCACCACATTCGAATTCCATGGGCTTTTAGATTTCTGTATGACACCACTGGCCAATAGTTGTTCAAGATGTTGTCGCACTTCATCCACCATGTGGGGAGGTATTCTACGGTGCTTTTGCTTAAATGGAGTATCATCGATCAGGTCTATCCGGTGTTTAATCAGATCACATTGTCCGATGTCGGTATCGTCTTTGGAAAAGATGTTGCGATGTTTTGTGAGTAGCTCCTTCAGTGTATTGTTCTATTGATCCGACAAGTCTGGCTCTATGTGCATTTCGGTAAATATCTTGTCTATTTCTTTGGTCTCTTGGATCTTGTCGAAGACTGTCGTGTCAACTGTTACAGGTTGCATTTCGCACAATACCGACTTTGGTGTCACCGTTACTGCATTAGTTGTCAAATTGGTCACATTCACTACAATGTCTGTCTTCCTACGGTTCTCATAATGTATGACGGACGGCGTGATGTCTATAAACGATGGCAATGACGATTCTTCAGACTCTTGTAATATGGCTCATGTATGTCGGTGATCAATCTCTCTATCAGAATATCCGCGTATGTTTTTACTCTCATTTGGTCCTATTGTGATTCTTGACGACTCTGCACTCCTAACTATCGCAATTCTACCTTTGTTGCGTCGCAGCTGTTTTTCTCTAACAGTTATCGCTCGAAAAGCGAGATACAATGGCGTAGTGAGTTGCGCGATCTGCAAAAATCTCTCCCCATGTGTTTCCTTACATTCAGTAACCAGCTCGTTCAGTAAGTTCGTACCTAATAACACTGGTGTCTTGGCAGTGTATGAAGTTTCAGGTGTCACCAAGAATATACACGGTGTTGGCTTTGACTGTGGAATTCCCTCCACAGTTGTTATCTCCGCCTCAATGTAACCTAAATATGGTAAGTTGTTCCCGTCACATTCAATATTTAAAATACTATCGAGCGGTTTGATTTTGTTGTCAGCAAAGTGATTTTTGTAAAAGTCTTCGGAAATGATACTTATACAACTTCCTGTGTCTAACAGTGCTGTAGTCTTGGTGCTTTTGATTTGTATGTTGGCTTCATTGACTTCTCCAACCAATTTGGGACCTCTACTATCCTCTGTTGTGCCCGACTTCGGTCCTGTTACTCGGGCACTTATTCGTTTGGGCAATTTTTAAATATATGACCCTTTTGGTTGCAGTGATAGCATGTTGGCTGCATCGTGTTCCTGCCCGTCTGTCTTGATGGTTGATAGCCTCGCCTGCCTCTACTCGAGATTGGATCTCTGCCATCATCTGCTCCTCGACCTCCAAAATAACCTCTAAATTGTCTTCCTCTGCCTCCTCGATGGTATTGGTCTGTGCCTCTGTAGTAATATCCTGGGTCAAATTGGCTGTTTTTCATTTCCTCCTTTTCCTCCTCTAGTCTGTCTATCATTTTGTTCAATTTCTGAAGAAGTTCTTTTACTTCGCTTAACTCGGACTTCTATTTATGTCCGACATTGACCGCGGCACTGCATTTCTGTTTCTGTCCTTTATCAGTTGTCACTAAGTCTGCTTCAATTTTCCTCACTTCGATTTTAAATCTGTCGTAATCTTTGATCGTATCACATTTACTCAATGCAATTTGCTTGACACTTGGTGTTAATCCCTGATAGAAAACATTTTGTAAAATTTGGTCACTGTTATTTGTCATTGCACCCAATGCAATAGCTCGCGAGGCTATTTCTTCCAGTCGTGAAGCATAACTTATGACACTTTCTGTCGACTCTTGCTGACAAGCATAACATTTTCTCAACACTACTTCTTCTGACTCTATGCTCCCAAATGTGCTCTCTAACTTATCGATCACCTCGTGAATTCCTACTCCTGTGCCTAGCCTTCTCAAAATGTCACTCGCATTTCCTTTCACTGTTCACCTAATTCCAAGAAGAATTTGTTCTTCTGAAAATATGCCTTCCACTCGAAGCGCATCTACGTCAAATCTGAATGTAGCCCATTTTACTTCGCCTTTACTGTCCTCACCATAAAATGTTGAGATTCGCGGAAAATGATGGCCACTGGCAGTTGTCGGATGCATTTTCGGAGTTACATGTGATGTCGACAAAGATTATTCTGCCATTTCCTTTCCCATATGTTTCATGAAGGAAACCAAATCCTCTGGTGAAGAAATCTTCGGCTTGACTTTCAGTGCATGAAATGCATCTAAAAGCTGGAGATCTTCCTCTGATACTTCCATCTTTAGTACCGAACAACTATATGTCACTAGTATAAAGTAACAATGTGTGACTCGGGTCACCACTGTGTATGTTCCACTTTCTCACTAACTGTAGAGTCAATATCTCGCGGATGTCACCACCGTATACTAACTTATTCACATATACACTAACTATAGTGTCAACATATCACTGTATTCACTTTATCACTAACTATAGTCAATATCTCACTGTTGTCATCACCGTATATTATATGCACCATGTATTCCCTTATTATAGAGTCAATAGCTCACTGTCACCACTGTAGATTATATGTATCACTTAATCCCTAAATATATAGAGTCATTATCTCACCGTCGTCACCAATGCCTATCAATCACTTATTAAATAACTAAATATAGAGTCAATATCTCATTGTAGTCTCGACTGTGTATTATATTAATCACGTATTCACTAAATATATAGAGTCAATATCTCACTAGTTACCACTGTTTATGATATTAATTACTTATTCACTAAATATTTCGTTGATATATCACTGTATTCACAACTATATTATTCAATTGTTCACTATATATATAGTCACTGTATCACTGTAGTCACCACTGTGTATTCGCGTGTCATAAACTCAGTTTCACCGCCGATGGTAGTCCGTAAATTCACTAAATTGTTCAGGTATTGAACCTGTACTTTACCAAGGCAAGTCCTCTTTCAACCGAGTCACCAGGAACTTACAAGTTCTGTGGAGTTTATTTATTACTGACAAACATATCCCTATACATGTATAACACATTCTTGTGTAGGTTTATCACACCGCGCCATTGATAATCACTCGTTAAATGAATGTCTATTAATCAAATGTCTCAATATATTCCACCACACCATGTACCAGTAGTCGTGCACCTTTATCAATTGTAATCCTACAATATGTACCTCAACTGTACTCAGTGCCTATCACACCTAATCACTTACTTACCAATGGCTCCTCCTCCAACCGTAATACAAAATCAGCTACATGTAAGTCAATTATACTTTGTATAAACGCAACTTGCAAGTCAAGAAATCACGACTTAGATTTAATACAAGCTAGCGGTTGCATGCAAGTTGTGCTCATCAAAGGCTTCCAGTCAAGCGTAATTAACAAAATCAAAAGAAAAATAAACAGACTAAGTGATGGACGCCCTACCAAACTAGGTCACACACTGCCCATCAAAATGAATTGTCAGGTGTCCCAAACTATAGGGTGTGTACGGTACTTCAACCGTAATTCAATGACTTACCTTACATCCTATGGTCATCAAATTACACACCTTAATACCTGAAATAATCAAGTACTATTTCGAGAATGATCAAATTACGCACCTAAACACAAGTAATTTCTGGAACAAACACAAATGATACCAAAACATAGGGGATCATGTATATACGGTAATAGATGCATGTACTGTCTGCTACACACTGGAACCGCTGACACCTGAAAACCAATATACACAACTCAGTTGAGTGTAATTCCGCTAAATATTTCTGAACCTAAATAAATAAGAATGTTAACCGAAAACTATGCACTGAAATAGAAGAAGACACATCATAGGTGGAAACTAACGAATGTCTGAGAGTTATTGTATAGCAATGAATCAAATCTTATAATTATAAACGGAATGAACAATGTACAACAATATAATTAAATTCATAATTAATAATTTATCCAAGTTAATTTTAAATTTGCTGAACTCGAAAATTCAAAATAAAGAAGTATTTATGTCCCAAATAATACGGTAATTAATTTTTATCTTCAAATTACGGAAAACACAATGTCTGGTAATAAATTTGCTGTACTCGAAAATTCAAAATAAAGAAGTATTTATGTCCCAAATAATACGGTAATTACTGTAATTAATTGTTCTCTTCAAATTACGGAAAACACAATGTCTGGTAATAAGTTTCCACTATGAACTGTCGGTATCTGAAAATAAGTTAATTTGCAATACAATATTCTACAATATAATTTTCCTGGAAAAAACGCAACTGACATTTTTTCTCAGGTCACATATACTATATGACGGTTGCCCCTGACGACCAATAAGTCCCCAATTCAATAGCAATTAACGCAAATTGATCACGCTGTACCCCACACACTTAAATGAATCTCAAGTATCAACTAGACACTACGTGGAACAGTGTAGCCCCAACTGCAACAGGGGTTATGGAATTCCCAGCCCAAAGGTCAAGGTCACTTTCAAGGTCCCAAGTCAACTGGACAAACAACATACCCAAGGTCATTGGCCGGAATGAAATTCAAATAATCAATATGAACCAAAATCAATCATGACTGTTGACATCGAAACAAATTGACAAATCCAGGTAAACTCGCCGTGGACAAAGAAATGAAAAAACAACAACAAGGAAACAGCATAAACCATGTACACCGCTTAAGCCACTAAGTATCAAAAAAAATGTATCAACCACAACTACACCTGACTAATACGGAAATCTACATCTGCATTGGACGTGTAAACTAGGTATTTATTTCCAAAATGGCGGTTTTGACGTGAACTATTAGAGTTTTTTTTTAGGAGTTAAGTATGAGTTTGAGCATGCTTAAACATGTTATGTGCACCAGCCACCATGATGGCCATCGCGTATGATTAGTTAGCATGCAGGTGAGTGTCTTTCACTCCGACTTACAATTTTTGTCTCCATGTACATGATGTATCACTGGTATTTGCAAATTGATTACAGTAGCAACCATAAATGACAGTATACCAAACTAATTATTGGTACATGTACATTTTGAATAACTGTAATTATTTTGCAGTACAGACACATAAAGTTCGTACTCACCACCCTTGCGACAGATCTTTCTTACTTTATTTGGTGACTTATGTACATTTCACCGTTATGATGGCCCTCAATTATCACTATCGAGTCTCTGACCACTAGAACACACTTACACTGTCTTACATTCATATTATACCGTCATTAAATGTATATGGTATCACTGTTTTGTGAAATAATTCAAGATGGCACTGTCCTACTATTACACCGTCACTAAATGTATATGGGTATAATTGTGTGTTTGTTCACGATTTGGTGAAACAATCCAAGATGGCCGCTGGTCTTCTCCCCGGCAACGAAAGCTGTCCTCAGCATTCTGCTTTTACAGAACTTAACTGGAGCTCTGCCATATGGCTATATATCGCATAGCGGTCTGCATTCCAAATCTGCACACGTGAAATGGCGTATGGAGAGCACGTAATTGCTATAGAATAGCACGTAAATAGTTCCACTGGTACTATAGGTATGGTAATTTCCATCAGCTGTCCTCTATTCAGTCGCGGAATGTATAACGCGTCCGTTTCGTCGTGTATCGAGTACTACACACATGAAATCCTCACTGGGGGCTCCATTGTTATCTTGTCGATTCTCTACCCATGGGATAATATAAATAGAGAACTAGAGATGCCAAAATGTTCGATCATCTATGTTTAATGTGTGGACTCGTATGGATAACCGGTGACCTGGTAGTACGTACGGCAGTCTGGTACGATACTGGTACGAACCCTCGTACAAAGTACGAAGGAAGAAACACTATGATTACTATCGCCCGTCAAACTATAAAATCTGTCATCAGTTGTTTTTGACAGATGTCTTCCTTGATTTCTGCCTAAACAATGCTCACTACAAAACAATACCCAGAATGCAACGGTATCACTTCCTAAACTACTAAAACTAGCATTCGTGGTCAAAGGGAAATAACTCTACAGACACATAAATCAAAAGGTAACGCAAAGTACTGAAAGTACTGAATAATGGTCCGGTTACACACATATGCCATCGTATTTGGTGCGCTACATATCATCAAAATCCGTCCGTTTGTTAGGAAGATTTTAATGAAAATCGACTGTAAAAATTACGTCACAGATTACGTCACGTCGGAAAATCGGGTTCGGAAACGACGTGATCACACACCTTGTTAATAGCGCAAACAAGAATTTCGGCGCAACGGCGCAAACAAGATTAATTTTTCAAATATCTATCTTAAATACCTATTAAATGAAATTAAATCAAGCTAATGATGATTAAATATGTATCAAAATACCGGCGAATTACCTCGTCATCCATTGTTTTGATGCGAATGCGCATGTCCATCCGGAAGGCGATACTACGATGACGATAGTACGATACTACGATGACGATAGTACGATACTACGATGACGATAGTTCGATACTACGATGACGATAGTACGATATCACGATGACGATAGTACGATACTACGATAAACAGTGTTCCGCTAAGGCCATCGTAATATCGCTATCGGGTCGATACTACGAGATCACGACAGTACGATGACGATAGTACGATACTACGATGACGATAGTACGATATAATATCGTAGCATCGTCATCGTACTATCGTGGTATCGCGTTATCGTCATCGTGGTATCGTACTATCGCCATCGTGGCATCGTAGTATCGTCATCGTAGTATCGTACTATCGTACTATCGTAATCGTAGCATCGTACTATCGTCATCGTAGTATCGTACTATCGTCATCGTAGTATCGTAGTATCGTAGTATCGTAGTATGTATCGTAGTATCGTAGTATCGTAGTATCGTAGTATCGTATTATCGACCCGATAGCGATATTACGATGGCCTTAACGGAACACCGTACATCGCACAAGAAGAATCTAAGAATTGTGCTTATGTTGCAAATACCACTCCTGTGACTGATTGGGAATCAGGTTAGGCCCTTATCTGACTGCGTGGATGTGCCGACGGATTTGAGACTATAATAGTCATATATGTTGTATATATTATATATGCTAATCAGAGGGCATCGAAATCACATATTGCTTGACGGCATATGGTTACATGACCGCATACATGTATGGAGATTTGTCATACCGCAGATTAGTTTCTCGGCTTTTGATTGGCTAGCTTGCTTGGTCACATATATTATATGACCTGCCAAGGCCGTCGGACATAGAGGAATTACGATTCCCCTCCGGCACCTCGCGTCCAATGAAGACACATTTTGCAAGCGTCTAGCGATTGCGAATTGTATTCCTCACTAAACAAAATAAAACCCCGCATTGATCAATAAAAGTAACAAATTGTACACTGAAAACCAGTCTTTATTGTTTATTTTTCCATAAATATTCTTCGCTCATCAAAATATGAGCGAAAAATTAGCCAAAATAACGAAAATTGCAAAACACACTTGGCTTCGTGACACGGCTATATTTACGTCATAAACTATGGGCTCCACGCACGAGACGCGGCGTAGCAAAGACAGCGAATGTTTGGAAACCAGTCGCATTCTTCTAGAGGCGCCAAAGGGAGAGCAGATCGATAGAGCAGTGGAATATAAATTAAATTACACGATATAAGAAAACTGTCATAAAGTCGTTTTCGATAGATTTATTACTCCATATTTAGTTTGTTTTCGTTTAATAAAAAAAAAAAATGTTCATTTACGCCTTTATATTAAGACTGACGGTAGAAAACCGAATCTCGGATTATTTTTCTTCCTGAAAAAACGCAAAGATCAAAAGAAGAGATATGTTTATTCGGCCAAATAAAAGATCTGCGGTATGACAAATACGTTATTGTGATTCTACACAAGCTATATGGTGTAATATTGCCCGTCTGGAGGTATGTTCACCCGAAAGCCTCGGGTGAACATACCTCCAGACAGGCAATATTACACCATATAGCCTGTGTAGAATCACAATAACCTATAATATAAAGAACAACATTTTAAATATAAGGGTCATACATGTAGATAGTGTAAATCCGTTCCATTTATATATATATGTGTCCCGGTACCCGGTGTGTCTACTTATTTCCCCGGTATGTCTACATATTTCCCGGAATATCTCCTTGTGTCCCGTACCTGGTGTGTCTACTTATTTCCCGGTATGTCAACATATTTCCCGGTATATCTCCTTGTGTCCCGGTACCCGGTGTGTCTACTTATTTCCCGGTATGTCTACGTATTTCCCGGTGTGTCTCCTTGTGTCCCGGTACCCGATGTGTCTACTTATTTCCCGGTATGTCTACATATTTCCCGGTGTATCTCCTTGTGTCCCGGTACCCGGTGTGTCTACTTATGTTCAGGTATATCTACATATTTTCCGGTATGTCTACATATTTCCTGGTGTATCTCCTTTTTATCAAGTATGTCTACACATCTCCCGGCTTGTCTACATATTTCCCGGTATGTCTACTTATTTCCCGGTATGTCTACATATTAGCCGGCTTGTCTACATATTTCCCGGCATGTCTACATATTCCCGGTATGTCTACATATTTTCTGGTGTATCTCCTTTTTACCAAGTATGTCTACACATCTCGCGGCTTGTCTACATATTTCCCGGTATGTCTACTTATTTCCCGGTATGTCTGCATATTACACGGCTTGTCTACATATTTCCTGGTATGTCTGCTTATTTCCCGGTGTATCTACTTACTTCCCGGTGTGTCTCCCTATTTCCCGGTATGTCTACATATTTCCCGGTATGTCTACTTATTTCCCGGTGTGTCTCCTTTTTTCCCTTTGTATCTACTTATTTCCCGGTGTGTCTACTCATATCCGAGTGTGTCTACTTATTTCCCAGCACGTCTCCCATGCTTGTTTTATGGAGCGACTTGGCGATCAAATGTTATATATATTTATTTATAGTTTTATACAAATACATATAAGCAATAGTAGCCTCTTGTCGTCATTTGATGCATATTTAAGAATTCTGAGACGATCCTTCTATGCCTAATTACATGGCTCCGCCTCAATTCGTGACCACATGCGCAGAACTGCTTCCGTCTACTGATATCCCGGTCTACTATTTTCCCGTTACACCGGGGCCACAGTGCACGTCGCGTAATGCAGCCACATCAATTTCAAAATTTAAGTGCGACCGTTGTGAACTGGTCTGGTGACGTAATGGCGCGTTCTAGTAACGTCATGAGACACACGCATTACGTAGGTGTTGGTTTGGCCCTGGAATGAGCATTGTCTACAGCCATGCTCAAACAGCACGCACTGTACGTTTGAACACGGTTGTGAGCGGTGTCGAACAACGGCAGTCATGTAAAAATACGCAATACACAGAGAGACGCCATAAACGACAGCTGGGAGAGTAGTATATAGGGAGTCAAAATGATACCACCTACGTTGGTATCGTTTCCACCCCTCTACACTATCCCCACCACCCCCGAAAAATCCAAAATTGGTTAACGAGGAAATTGTCCCCCACCACCCCCGAAAAATCCAAAGATTGGTGTCATAAATACATCATGTTTTTTTCACGTCCAATTGAACAGATAAAACTATACTAATAAAAAGGATTTGTTTTCGTCTCGTTGTCATATTGGTGTCATAAATACCTCATGTTCATTTTTCAACACGGCATTTTCCTCCTCCACTATAGCTAATTTATTCCGTAGATCAGCAACTAATTCTACCAACTCTAGTCTACCACGTTCACCTGTAGCCACCTGACAGCGTAGTTGCTTATGTCTACAAAGAGTTTGGGCACTAACGAATTTACAAGGGCATCTGGGGCATTGAAATTGCGGGGGGACACAAGGAATTTTTCTACGTCTCGCTAGATGCCTTCGTAGATAGTCTTTACGCGTAAACGTCTTACAACAAGTCTCATACTCCATTATATATGTATATGTATATGTTTATATTCAATTGATCGTGAAAAAAACATAATGTTTTCACGACCAATTGAACAGATAAATTTCATAGGTTATACAAAAGTATATTACAGAAAATATGATAACGCCAGAAATAGAAAGTTTGAGAAGAGAAGCCGAATCTCTAGGGATTACTTATAGTACACGGTTGAGAGTTAGGGGGTTGACAAAGCTGATAAATGCCACAAAGAATGAGGCGTTTATGAAGCGGTTTACCCGCGCCTATAAAAGAGGGGCATTTAAAGACCTCTCACTAGCGGAGGAAGTTGGTAACAGAATTCAAAAAGAAAGTATTGCGGAGCTAAGGGCTAGTGTAATAATTAATTCTAAAGAATTACCTTCAAGCACAAATAATTTGTCTCAAATTAGACACACAGGTGACCAAATACCAAATAAAAGATCTATAGTTCGCGCGATAGTGGAAAAAGGTGAAGAAATATTGGGGGCTCACGATGAAACAGGTGGAAAAGGTAGAAAATGGAAGAAGGGTAGTTACATTATCCTTTCGTAAAAACATTAACATTAACGAGTCTGAACGCATGTCCGATAAACTCGCCCCATATCTAACAACCAATTTTTATTTGAGATATTCATATTCTTACAAGCTAGAACATATGGAGGAAATTAAAAATGGAAAACCTGTAACTATAATAATGCACAAAAATCTCGGTGGTAGCGAACAACTATCATCAATGAAAACCGTTAAAAAATGGCTGTCAGATAAGGAGCAAACACGAATAATGTCCGAGATAAAATAGACAGACCGAATACAAAGTGGAAGTTTGTAAGATGGGTAGAGGTTTTCGTAAAGCTAATACAGGGTAGTAGGGGAATAGATTTGGGACTACAATCCAAAGAAGCGGCAGGAGGAGAACTTCCAGAATGGCTGAAGAATAAAAAAGGTATGTATTCTTTAGATAAGTATAATGACGACCTTTGTCTGTTCAGGTGTCTAGCTATGCATATGACAGATAAAAGACCCGACAGATGTACAGAAAAGGCGAAAGAACTTAGTAAGCAATATTTTGGTAGTAATGTGGTTTACACCAATTCTTTTTCAGATCAGAAAAAGGTTGAAGAGTTTTTTAAAATCGGTATAGAAGTATATCAACCCACCGAATGTAATGTATGGTGGTTGAAAAAGGTACCAGCGCACTATAAGGCAATAGGTAATAAACCAATGACAATAGGACTGTTTAATAATCACGCATTTCTGATAAAAAAACCTTAAAAACCTATCTAAAATTTACGCCTGCGATAATTGCAAGCAGAAATTCACGAACGCGAGTAATATGAAGAGACACGGACCAAAATGTATGAAAGGTGAGACAAAAGTAATATGTGATGGTAATTATTTAGAGCGCCCGCATTCGTCGTTCGAGAAAGCGTTCTACCCAAAAAGTTCTAACAGTTATGGGGCGATCGATTGGATGTACTCTGTGGAAAAGCGCGAGGGAATTCACATTCACCACGAACAGTGTGGACACGGGGGTGAAAGATGGGTTTTAGGAGCTCCAGTAGATGGATACTGTACGGAAAACAATACCGTATATCAATATCACGGCTGTTACTGGCACGGGTGTGAGATTCATGCAAAGCATAGAAAAGAAGAACGCGCATCCACTATGAGAAGAGATACATTTATTAGAAGAAGCAAATAATTCAACCTAGTAGTTATGTGGGAATGCGAATTTCAAAGAACGGGTAAAGACATAAAGATCGGTTGCGACACTACTCTTTATCCATATCAGATAGTATACGATTTTGAGGCATATCTCAACCCAGAATTTGAAACTCTCGGTAATAATCTAGAGTACGAAGCCGAGCACGTTCCGGTAAGCGTTAGTATAGGAGATAATTTCTCAGGAACAGTAACTCATATTTGTGATAAAGATCCCGCAAAACTTATAGAAAAATTCGTAGAAGATTTGAAAGTCAGGGGAAAAGCTATAAGAGAAGAAGTGTAGTCAAGATATAGGTTTAATACAGAACATTTACGTAAAAACCAAATCGCCAAGATCGAACAGTGGATAGAGCAAGTACTGGTTATAGGTTTTAACAGCAGTAAGTACGATATAAACTTAATAAAGAAATACCTAGTAGGCGAACTGGCATCAACAACAAAGAAAGTAATGGTCGGAAAACGTGCACACGCAACAATATTTCTATTTACTCCAGAGTTTAGATTTCTTGATGTAATACTTTATCTAGGACCTGGTGTAAGTTTTGATAGTTGGATAAAAGCCTACGAATGCAAAGGACAGAAATCTTTCTTTCCTTATGAGTGGTTCGATTCTCCAGACAAACTGGATTACCCAGGACTACCGGATATAGAGAATTGGTATTCCAAACTATCTGGGAAAATGTTAATAGATGAAACAGAATTAAGTAAATGTCGTAGAATTTTCGAAGAAAATAATATGAAAACTTTCAGAGATTGGTTGAAATATTATAACGATTTAGATGTAGCACCGTTCCTAGAAGCGGTGGAAAAAATGTGTGAATTTTATAAACACAGAGGTGTGGATATTTTCAAAGATGCGGTAACACTACCTGGAGTAGCTATACAATATTTATTGAGAGGAACCATTAAAGAACAAAAATCAGACGATTATACCGGAGGATGCTCTATATGCACCAAAAGAAGAAACATACGAAATGATGAAGGACGCTCTAGTTGGCGGTCGATCAATAGTATTTACACGATATGCAGAAGCTGGTGTTTCAAATATTAGATCTAATTCCACAGGAATTAACAAACCTTGCAAGGCTGTTTTGGGGTACGATGCAAACGCGTTATATTTATCTACGTTAAATAAAGAGATGCCGTGTGGGAGAGAAACTATAAACCATATAGATACCCCACATACCCCTAAATTTATTAAAAAGTTTTGTAAAAGAGTTTTATCTGGAGACTGGTTTGGGTTTGCGGAGGTGGATATAGAAGTTCCACACAACTTAAAAGATAAGTTTTCTGAAATGTCCCCAATATTTATAAACAGAGAAGTAGAGGTTGATGAAGTTCCCACACACATGTTAAAATATTTAAAAGATACTGGCCGAACAAGAGGAGATGGAAAAAAATTGGTGGGATCTATGACCGCCACTAAAGTATTGCTGTACGCGCCACTGTTGAAATGGTATTTAAAACACGGCCTAGAAATACCTGGAGTTCATCGTGTTATAGATTATATTAGCGGAAAACCATTCGAATGGTTCACAAAAGAAGTTACAGCCGCAAGACGAACAGGTGATGTAGAACCAAATAAGAAACCAGTAGCCGACATAATGAAATTATTAGGAAACTCGTGTTGTGGAAAAATGATAGAGGCAACGGAGAGACATTTAAATACGACATATACACAAAACGAAACCTGTGTTGACAAAGCATTAAGATCTGCATTCTTTGACGATTTGGAAGAGATAGGAGATGCGTACGAAATATCTTCAAGAAAACCCAGATGTGCGGTAAAGAGACCATTCCATTGTGGAATAGCGGTTTATCAACTAGCTAAATTGAGAATGTTGGAATTTTACTACGAATTTCTAGATAAATACGTAAAAAGAGAAGACTTTGAATTAATACAGATGGATACAGATAGTATGTATATAGGAGTTAGTGGAAAAACGATAGAGGAATTGATTAGACCTAACTTACTAGACGGGTTTGAAAAAGAAAAAAAGAAATGGTTGGCTTGGGATAAATGGAGCGAAAGAGAGCACGGACTTTTCAAAATGAATTTAGCGGAGATAGGGCGATAGCGTTATCTAGTAAGTGTTATTTTGTAGAAAAATTTAATTCTATTAATAAAAACTCTGCGAAAGGGATGTCCAAGAGAACTAACAATTTAAATTGGGATAGATATAAACGAGTACTAAGTGAAACTACAGAAGATGGAAAACACATTATAGATGTAGCACAAAATAGAGGATTTAAAATGAAAGACGGCGTTATGAAAACGTACTGTCAACAAAAATTAGGACTCTCGGCATACTACCATAAAAGACGCGTGTTACCAGACGGAATACATACAGAAACCTCTCTAATGATTTAATTAATAATTTTGAAAATTAGCAATCTAAAGACTCTGACGATCCGGGGGTAGCTGGGTGTCAGAAGGCACCATAAGAAGTTCTTCGCGAACAAACCCTCGAGATGGCCCATCATCCAAATAGTAGAGCACGGGCTCATCAGGTTTGGTAATAGATCGATCTAGATGATATACATTGAGAGACCACACGGAATCAGTCGCGCGGCGGCTGCCACCTTCGAGCTCTCCCGGTTGATAGAGGTACCGGACGTCAATATCCGATGGAAGCCGTTGCTCCTCTAAACCAACGGGTTGCCCGCGCGAGACGGCAGAGGGCTTGCTCGTCACCCTTTTAAACTTGATAGCATCTACAGGCTTCTTACCTATCAATCTGCTCACCTCTCCGTTCAGTGCGGAGACCACGGCGGGCAGTCTGGCCACCCACTCGGTCGATCGCGAATGAGGGTCTACAACTTCTTTAGCGTATTGGTGTCCGAACAGTCTCTCAGCCAGGGTTCGATTGAAGCGCTCCACGATCCCCTGGTCCCGGTGGATGTTGACGCGGCCGCGTCTGACAGAAACGTCGTGCTTAGACAATAGATGAGAGACCGCGCCCATGAACTCGCGGCCGGGATCGACCTGGAGAAGATTCGGCCATTTGAGAGGACTCCTCTTATATATTCGGGAGAGAGCCTCGGCCCACCTCCTTAGACTCTTTAGTGGCCAACGGCTCAGCCCCTTTATAACGACTCGCTACGTCAACGATTGTCAGTGCGTACTTGTACGTCTTGCGACCGACGCGATCGTGAGGGAGAGGGAGAAACAGGAGATCCGCTTGGTGAACTTGGTTCGGTACCGGCACGTCGAATTTCGGGCGCGGTATATTGTGAGGCGCAGGTAAATAGATCTGCCAGATGGCCTGCTTCTTAAGCCATTCCTTGACAGCGTTTTCTGAAACCTTGGTCGCCGCCGCGAGGTTCTTGATGGCCGCGAGTCCCTTCAGTACCGCGGGGGCGGGGTATAGTACGTGTTCGCTAGCTTGCGCGTTAGTTTTGGTAATCAAGTTTGCGCGTGTTCATCGTTATGCGAAGTATTCTATATCGGACAATCTCCAACATGCCCTCGCCAGTTCGTCCGGTAACTGCGTCGTTAATAATAAACCTTTGTTGGAAGTTTCGCTGCAGCCCCAATCGCGTTTGGGTTGGAACAGGAGAGGGAATTCTGTGGATTCTAACATCCGCTTTGCGAAAAGGGTGGCCTCTTTTTCGTCCTCGCGCCACGTCTCGAGACAATCTCGGGCCAGACGAATCATACTCTTTGCACCAGGTAAACGATGTTTTTGGGCAGTGTAGCCTACATCGATCATAGCGTCATAAAGTTCGTCAACTAACATCGTTCTATATATATATTTTTATAAAACAAAATTGTTTTAATTAATTAATTATTTTATATAGTAGCCGACGAGACCCACCACACCCATTCCCACGACGATGAACGCGATCTCGCGGTCTTTTTGGGCCTCTGACGGTACATAGAAATCTGAAAGTTGGGGCTCGGGATCCATTGGATCGAGACTTTTCTGCGGATATGCCAGCGCGTACTCGCGGTTGGCTTCTTCAACGTTCTGAAAAGTTTGTGCGGCGTGATTTTCGCGGCGAAGCTCTTCATTGACCCAGTCCAGATGGGCGGTTCGTTTTTTCGACCACGCTTCCTTTGCACTATTGAGTTGTTCTACAGCTAAATCGTGACGCTTACGCTCCTCATCCACGTTCGAGCTTTTCATTTTAGAGAATATAAAGTTGCTACCGCTGAACGCCAATGCGTTTTACAAGCGCACCACCTACTATTACTGCGATTGAAGCCATTTATTTCCATATATTCTGGTAGAATTCAGCTTTAACTAGATAATCTCGGGTCCAAACTGCGGCCGCTACATCTAAGGTCGCGAGCCCTACGTCTCTCACAGTAAAGTCCAATTTGGGAGCGGTTCCTCCTAGGGCCATCTTTGATAGTCGAGCATACCCGATACTGAAACCCGATATCACCACGGCGTGATAAGCGGCATTCACTAACATTTTACCATCTTGTTCAGCCATTATAATTATTGCATATAAAAGGGGTCGCGATCAATGTTTAAATGGGGCGCATCCAAATTCAACATTGTTGATGATTGGTGTTTCGTAACTTTCTTCTGTACACTGGCTGGTTGTTTTTTCGGGTATTTCCACACGCACAGGGCACCAACAACTGCCAGACCACCACCAACAACCCAACTCCAATTCACGAATTTGGGTTCAATCGGATTCGCCCAACTCCAAGGGCAGTTGGTATTGGGTGTTGAGTGTGCTTCCAATTCGTGAATTTGGGGTGTTGTTGTACTCAACTCTGTCTTCAGATGTTTTGCTGTCTCCGTCCCCGATTGCAACGACTGTTTAGCCTCTCGAAGCTCGGCGAGTATTTTATCTTGTTTAACTTTTCGGGTGGCAGCCGCCGCCCGCCCAGCTGCCTGTCTTTTGGGATTTTTATATGCGGTATGTCATCCAGTGGCGGAGTAACACTCGGGTTCGATTGGGTTGGAGCAATCGGGTTCAAATCCGTCACTCTCGCTGGTGTGTCTTGTGTCATCATTTTCAAAATTATATTTTGTATTAATATTAGGGCTTATAGTTCGTGGGCATATATGTCCAAATTGACAGTGTTTACCCGTGGTCAACGCGGTTGTCAGTGGAGCTAAGTACATTCCAAACTTGTGATAAATTGAGCAGCAGGCTGTTCTAAGAGTGTGTCCTATAAAAGCGTCAGTCTCTAGATCGTGAATCAACCCCTCGGTGTTTGGTAAAGGGAGAAGTATACTAACGGTGGTAGCGTACAAATGAATAGCCGCCGATCCAAGAGTTTTTGTCATCTCTGCTCCCAATTTGGATCCGTATCGCGCATACATTTTATCAATCTCCGCATCTGACATCTTATCCACCTGACAAACTGAGAGACGCCTACCGAGATAATGCTCCGATTGTCCCCCAGCAACCAGCGCAGCTAGACGACTCGCGTCGCGCCACATTTTCATTCGGAGTCGTTGCACTCAACCCAATACCAACTGCCGTTGGAGTTGGAGTTGATCCCGATTGCTCTGTCGGAGTTTGATGTTTCATTATCTTTCAGAATGTTGGCAGTCGGAGTTGAGGTTTCTTCCATTAGCTGATCGAGAAGTTCGTCGCAGTTCATTTTTCTTAAAATTAATTTAACTATTCTAACAAGTCTCATCACTTTAACATATTGCCAAGCGCACCACCCGATACTTATGATCACCATTATGCTCGCAACAAAGCTCGCAGCGGAGCACCAAATTGTTAACATTGTTAACCATTGTTAAGCATTTGTTCAGCATTTGTTCAGTATTTGTTCAGCATTGTTCAGCAATTGCTAAGCATTGTTCAGCATTGTTAATCATTGCAATAGCTTATTACTTTGCAATTTTCCTAATTTTATAATTTTCCTAATTTTTTCAAAATTATTAATTATTAATTAATTGATAACTTTATAAGCAGTTGGTTGATCAGTCTTTAGCAGAAGCTTGGCGTGCTTAGTTTCGGAAAGCATCTGTCGAACCTCCAGGCGCTCCTCGCGCGTTGGGATAACGTCATTCTCTCGAAGAAGACAGTCATCGAATGAGTCTCGGTCCTTGCAGTGAAAGAGGGCGACCCATTTCGTTTGCTCGCGCAGATCCTTGAGGACGGCGTTGTATTTTTGAGTGGAGATCCATACGCTTTGACTCGCATGGCGGCCAGAAATGCCAGCTCGAAGAGCATGTCCTTCTTTTTGGTGGTCACGCCGCCTAGCTGAGCAATCATCAATCACGTATAGGGTGGGCTCACCCTGGAATTTTTGGTATAAACCACGCAGCCAATCGTGAAGCCTATCACCGGGGTCAATAACGTATACCTCAGGGTCGGTCCATATCCACGGGCGCCGCTGATAAGTATCGTTGTGCCGCACAGTGGGACACAGGATCACAATGTGACGAAAGGCATCGCGGTAGGACTCCTCGAGCAAGTCGAGGATGAAAACCGTTTTTCCACATCCTGTCTGCCCACATATTATGGCAGAGTGAGCATCTCCAATCGTGAATTGGTATTGATTGCTAATTTTAATTTGTTCCAAATTATCTTTAGAATTATTAATTGATAAATCGTTAGATGATTTTTTTTATTAAATCAGTAGATCGCTGATACGTATCGACCATCTTCGATGTTGAGTTGTGCGTCTGTAATTATATATAAGTACACGTTCAATGGCCCGGCTCCGTCCGCCTCTTTGGTTATCTGGATCGTCACACCCTCGCTAGCGTTCTCAACTTGGCGTCCGCTGCCGTGTATTTGGTCGTCGTCGCTGGCTCGCATGTCTAGCCATAACGCGTATTTGGTATTCAGGAACTCCGCGAGGGAGACGGCTGAGAGATGCAGGTCTTTGGCAACTGCTGCAACCTCCGGAGAGCGCTTAGAGCCGGCAGCAAACTGCTTTCTTACTTCGTCCCACTGCTGGTGCGCGCGAAGACCCGCGCTGTAGAGTTGATTGGGTACTCCCTCGATCGTCACCTCTACCTTCGTGATTTTGGGGTTATACAATCTGTCGGTTTTTCTAGCACCGAGCGCTAACCGAGCCTCCTCGAACAGCATCAGTATACCTTTCATCGAGCGGGCGGGTACGTTGACATAATATTCCACAATGTGTCGCCTTTGTCTTTCGTCATCTTGCGATGGCGAAGAACTCGGTCGTAAAGTATGGCAACGCGCCCGGCGTACTGGGTTCTGATCAATCGCGCGAGTTCGGGCATCGTGACCATGTCGTACTCCAGCGAAACATTGTCGATCGTATACGTCGATAACATGTCGCTGGCTATGAGAACTCGGCCGTAGTCGCTGAACGTTAGTTCGTATTCGAGGCGGTCAGCCAAAGCACTCTGATAGTAGGGCATGTGGCTCTCCAGCAACTCAAAGTCGAGCGGGATGTAGAAGCGGTTGCCGTAAGCGCCCGCGACCGCGTTGTCACTAGCGTTGTTATCTGCCTTGTTAGCAGCCCCGATTCTAAGTTTGGTTACGTTCTTATTTTTGCTGGTGTCAATACCCTGATAGACAGCGATTTCACGCTCTTGTGCCGTCTTCCACAGGTCCTGATAGCAATGGTAGACATCGCTGTCGTCGATCGACATCACCTCATTACCAGAAATCTTTATCATGGTCTTCTTGACGATGGCGCGACCCAGGTTCTGAACGACGGTTCGGTCCGCGTCCGTCGACGTTAGCGAAATAGTGAAAGCGAGGCGAACAGTACCCGGCACAATGACGTCGTGAGTTCCGAGGTTGGGGAAGCGGACTAAGAGCTGCTGGTTCTGGTCGATCGTCGATGGGTTGTTCATAATAACGACACTCTGTCTCACGCCTTTTGCCCCGAGGGGCTCACGCAGTCTGCGGTATGGATTGAGTTTGCGACCGTATTGACTCGAAGACATAATTAATTTTTTGAAAATTATTGAAACTATTAAACCCGTATGGTTTTGTCTTTAATACATAATTAATTTTGTAAAAAAATTAAAGATGGCTGATTACGATGCTGACATGGATGAAATCGGCAGAGACGATTACCTCGATGGTGATGATGATGATGATAACTTCGAGGATTCCATCACAACCTTCGACAAAACACCCCCTCCAATTATTGAATTGGATGAAATAGGTGGCGCTACCAGCAGCGTTGGTCAAAGTCGGGAATTACTCGAGGGAGCTGTAAAAGACTACTACAACAATTTGGCAGAAAAAGGTCTGGTCCCATCTGTCGGACGCGACTACTCCAAATTCGAATTGGATCTGAACGGTAGATTGCGACTAAAATCATCAAATATCCCGATCATCAACATGAAGACCGGAAAACCCCTATCGCTAAACACCATTGCCGGAAACCGTGGCGGTGGCGAAATCATAAAGAACGAACTAGGCTTCACGGATTGGAAGAGGGGTAAAACAATTGTGCCGGCCCGCGCTGTAGAGGCCCTACAGTCTACCGACGAAACTATAGTGAAGACGGCCACCGCGATAGAAACGGTCGAGCTCAGCGAGGTCCCTCAAATAGCCACCGACGTTATTAACACGATGGAGACCACGTTCAGCGTCCAATCGCAATTGGGGAAATACTCAACGATGACCCACCGTTACCTCTTCGCGAACTCCGTGGACTCGATAAGGCTCTACAAACGGTCCGGGGCGAACTGGTCCTTAACCTCTCCAAACTCACGGCGCTGGTATGAACATATCGCGCTAGAAGAAAGAAAACTGGAGGAAGCCGGTGACGATAGAGAATCTACCGAGCGGATCGCCGAACGACTGCGGTCTTTGCGGGACGAAAGAGAAGCTCGCTTGGAGGCCGCCTCGGCTAACCGTGAGGCTCTCCGCACACAAATAAGTCGGATCCGCGAAACAATATCGAGGGTTCTGCACGAGGAGACGACACTCGGTGAGCGTCTTCGCACTCAGAGAGCAGGGCGTCACTATAGCAAGCATCCTCGTTGCTATCAGCATGACTATATCGACCATAGTTCTAGCTTTCACTGGTGGTGCGGCGCCACCACCCGCGCCAGCACCAGCACCCGCTCCATCCGGTGGAGCCAAGGAGTGGGTAAAAAAACAACTAAAAGCCCTCGCCAATCTTCTAGCTAAATTAGCTGGAAAGGCGGCTGCCGCACTACCTGGACTGATCGGAAGTATCGTTTCTTACTTGCTATCTATATTATCAAAAACGGCCGGATGGCTAGCCAAAAATACCTGGGCTTTAATCGTGGCAATCGCCGGTCTCCTACTATTCTTCGCCAGAGAGTTCCTACAACCAAAGCGTAAATAATCCGATCGCCACGAGGGCGATGACGAGCCCTAATTTCTCCTCCTCGTGTGTTGTGCTTCCAATTTCACCCAATCTACGATTGATTGGTGTTTCTCCAATCGCGATTGGTCTGTTGATGAACTCGATGGTGCATCCAATTTACGAATTGGGGGTACTGGGTTCAATTGTGTATCCAATTTACGAATTGGGGGAGGTGTATCCATTTTGTGTTTTATGAAATCGGTTCCACTGTTGAACCCGATCATGTTGGGGGTGCCCTTGATGATATCCGTGTTCACGTTACCGTTGTGGCCGATTTTTTGATTGGCGGTGGCGATTACGATCTGATTATTGTAACCGTCAACCGGGTCGTCTCGTAGTATCATATTGCTCGGCGCCATATAAAGACCTATTCCAAATACATAGTCTACTGGGGTGCTGGCATTCTGCAAAACGTCTTGATAATTCTGGATCGCCTTCTCCAGGTCCACCCTAGCTGAGATGGCGTCCTCTACAAGTGCCAAGAATTGTTTTTGTGCATCAAACGCTGTTCCCATGCCCAGTATAGAACTGCGAGTTTGCTTCTGTGCGCCGAGGATGGCCCAGACGTACGTGTGAATGGAGTCGTTGACGCGAGTAACCCCGGCCTGCGTGAATCCTAGACCCGTATCTAACATAAATGTACCCCACACGTTCAGAACCTCAGCAGCCTGCTGTATGTAATCGACGTGAGCCCGTTTCGGAGGTAACATTTTACAAGAAAACACGCCGCAGTGCCGACCTCCAGACACTTCCGGCCCGAATGTCATCATCGCGGGGTCAAAATTCCCGGCATTCCGACTGACGATGTGGTCCCCGAGGCCGGTGCTGGTAGGAACTGCTTTCTGTCTCCAGTCCGCGTCTTTTGAAACGTTAAATTCGTTACACAGTCTTTCAAACGCCATACGGTCGTATGCGTTGGAAATGGGATCCCAGGCGTCGTCTTAAGGTAGTGAAATACCTAGTTATTTGAGAATCCTCCTAATAGTATAATACGCGTGAAAGTTGTAGACACTTCGGAGCATGACATTCTTGGATGTCAGATGGTCTTTATGTGAAACTCCACACCCGGCTGTTGCGCACCATACAGCGAAATTTATTTGGTTCTGCCAAAACTGCATCGGTGTTGCTTTCCACCGTTTACCGCCTCCATCGTAGTAATCTTGGGCAGCCTATATTGTTCAAAGATGTTAGGGAAGTTGGTGGCAAAGCCGCTGTCCGGTCTAACCGTTACGGTTGGGTGTACAAGGCGGTTAACAACGTCTTTTTGCGTGTATTTACCTCCGACCGCGTACTTTGCATTAGAGTTAAAGCCAAATGCTTTGGTATCCATTGAAAGATATTATTATGTTTGCTACTATCACTAATGTTCAAAAAGAGAGTTGTGAACTCTTCAAAATCAATCGACAACTGCTGCGGAAAACGCCGGGTGGGCCTCAGATCAATCACCTTCACGGTTGGATGGCAGAATGTGGGGAAGAGCGAAGGGTTTTACTATGTGAAGGATGGACAACAATTAGGTGTAAAGCTGCCTCACGGACTGTGGGGAATAAGACAGCTCAAAGATTTTGTCAACTCAGAGCTTGACGGTATAATCAACCTCACAGTATCGAATGCTACCGGGCTCGCAACAATGACCATCAGCACTGATAATAAGGTAGTGGTTTCCCCGGGGTTGGGTATTCAACTCGGTTTTAGAGAGACATACTCCTCAAACAAAGGAGTGTTTACCCCGGGTGAGTACGTCGGTGATAACCCGGTGGACTTCGCCTTCACGAAAACTCTCAGGGTGCACCTGGATCGGGTGAACACATCGTACAACACGGTAGATGGAGCTCCCAGCACATTACTGAAAACCGTGCCCGCCAGCGACTGTTTCTATGGTGAGACTGTGACCTTAGACTTCCCACACCCCGAGATGAAAGTTTTGGAATCGGGACATATCCACGAATTTACGGTCTCTATTCTCGATGATCAAGCGAGAAAGTTGAATAACTATTACCCGATTTCGGTAGTTCTCGAAATTTCCAATTGAGTATAGGTGCCCAATATTATAATTAATTTTATTATGAGTATATACGGACCAGGTAGTTCTTCCGATTGGGTGACAAATTCAAAGAATTTGGAACCGGCAGAAGGTGGATTCATCCCGACAGAGGGCGACTTTTTAACTACTGGAAAAACCAAGGCCCTGATCAATAAAACTATAT
The DNA here is from genome assembly GCA_029237695.1 of Conchocele bisecta. Taxonomy (NCBI): domain Eukaryota; kingdom Metazoa; phylum Mollusca; class Bivalvia; order Lucinida; family Thyasiridae; genus Conchocele; species Conchocele bisecta. The sequence goes on from CM055265.1 coordinate 181,661,554, forward strand.
CGAAGGTCACAAACGGGATTCACAGGAGTATATCAGCTGTTAGAGTAGAATTGCTGACGGCGACTGCACAAATTGAGAAAGATCAGGCGGCTTATAAGGTGTTGCGCTCAGAGGACTCTCTCATCAGAGAAACGGAACTAAACGAACTAGGTGAAAAAATAACCAAATTTCGAAAAGAGAGCAGGTCGGATATTGATAAAGTCCGAGCAGACCGCCAGGCGGCCCTTACGTTGCGCTTAGAGGACTCTCTCATTAGAGATGCGGCATTTACCGAACTAGGTAAAAAAATAACCAAATTTCGAAAAGAGGCAACGTCGGGTATTGAGAAAGCCCGAGCAGACCACCAGGCGGACCTTATGGAGGCGTATAGGGTGTTGCGCTTAGAGGACTCTCTCAGCAAAGAAGCAGCGGTTGTTGAACTAGACGGAAAAATAACCGAATTTCGAAAAGAGGCCCGGTCGGGTATTGAGAAGACCACCAGGTGAACCTTGCGGAGGCCATTGCGGAGGCTTATGATGCGTTGCGCTTAGAGGACTCTCTCAGCAAAGAAGCTACACTTACTGAACTAGACGGGAAAATAGCCGAATTTCTGAAAGAGACCAGGTCGGGGATTGAGGGGGTCCGAGAAGACCACAAGGAGGCCATTGCGGAGGCTTATGGGGCGTTACGCTCAGCGGACTCTCTCAACAGAGAAGCGGCACTTACTGAACTATACGAAAAAATAACCAAATTTCGAAAAGAGGCCCGGTTGGGGGTTGAGGGGGTCCGAACGGGTATTGAGAAAGCCCGAGAAGACCACCAGGCGGACATTATGGAGGCTTATAGGGTGTTGCGCTCAGAGGACTCTCTCAGAGAAGCGGCGGTTGCTGAACTAGACGGAAAAATAACCGAATTTCAAAAAGAGGCCCGGTCGGGTGTTGAGAAAGCCCGAGAAGACCATCAGGCAGCCCTTACGAAGGCTTATGAAGCGTTGCGCTCAGAGGACTCTCTCATCAGAGAAGCGGCGGTTGCTGAACTAGACGTAAAAATAACCGAATTTCAAAAAGAGGCCCGGTTGGGTGTTGAAAAAGCCCTAGAAGGCCACCAGGCGACCATTACGGAGGCTTATGATGCGTTGCGCTTAGAGGACTCTCTCAGCAGAGAAGCGGCACTTACTGAACTAGACGGAAAGATAACCGAAGTTTCCGATAAACTGAAACATGATCGTATAGCCGCGACCAAAGCTCTTGAGGATACCTCTGAAAAGATTCGTACTGAGGCATATAACGCAAACAGTGCGCTTGCCGGAATAGTGCAAACAATGAAAACGCCAAAACGTGTCATAACAGTTTGGGCTGAGAAGCGGGGCCCATTGGTTGAGGGGCACTATGAATATTCGTTCGGTGCCAAAGCGAGTAATAATTATGGGGGATACACTATGACAGCTGCAGGTGAAGTTATCCAAATGGCGGTCTGCTCGGTTAATGGTAGTGGTAAACCTGTGGGCGCGGTCGCGATAAATATTGTAGTAGATGGGGAAGAACGGGGGTTTGGAGTCACTAAAATCTCTGGAGATAGTTCGACGGTGGTTTCGTTCTCCGGTTATGATCGAATTAGACTTTCCCAAGGTAGTGTTATTAACTTTGTTACGAAAATCGGTGACCCAGAGAGTTCTTCCACTATTGTCTCATTGTTAATTGAACTTATTTTGTAAATACTAATATATTGAAATAAATTTGTAAAATTTAAATATGAACGAATCACCGCTTCCAATTGTCAATACCGATCCATCAACACTGTATCCAACTCTCAATACCACTACATCAACACTGTATCCAATTAACGAAGAAGTTCAGATTTTAGGTTGAATAATATCGTCGCTATGCAGGATATTTTAGTTAAAGAATGTGCAAATAGAAAAAGACAGCTAAGAAATATAAGCGCGCGGCAACATGGCTGAAGCATCTAGTACGGTTTCTGGCAAGTTTATCTGTAATGAGTGGTGAGGGACTGCTGCAAAACGCTATCTACAATTGTAACGGTTCCACTTGCAGGGGTTTTGAGTGGAATTACCGTTTTATCTGGAATACTTTGTATGGTAATTAGGGCGGCGGGTGGAAAACTCGAGAAAAAAAGTAGAAAACATGATAGAATATCCGTTTCTCGCTAGGTCTAAGAAAAATAGCATCGACGTTATGGTGTCCAAAGCGTTGGCCGATAAGAAAATATCAAATTTAGAGTTTGAATCCGTGGTGGAAGAAATGGGGAGATATGAAGAATTAAAAAATGATATAAGAATCAAGGCGCGCGCCACCATGCCCAAAATTGAGTGTACTGATTGGGATAAATTTAGGGTAAAACTTGGAAATAAAGTCGGAGGAAATGTTACAGCACCATTGTGATATTTTATAAAATAATTTAAAAAAAATAAAATAATTTTCTTATATTGGTGCAGTAAACAAATTTACATACCTATACAACATGTGTTTTTCACTGAGAATTACGCCGTAATCGCATAACAAATTTCAGTCCGAGGGATTACACAGTAAAATTCAGTCGAAGATTTACACTGTAAATCACCCTGTGTTACACACTGTCTGTGTAAATTGATACACTCGGCTATCAATTACCCGTGTAATTGATAATTGTACAACACTAGGTAATGTTTATCATAACAGCCTACGTGGTCGTGTGGGTTAAGGAGATACTCTATAGAGACGTGGGTCGTGGGTTCGCGCCGCGGTTGGAGCTAAACATTTTTTATTTCTATCCCTACAAATGTGGTCGCTATGGTAAACAACTGCATGACAACGGCGTTCCTATCCGAACGCTCGAGGTTGATAAAATTGATAAATTCAGATTGCCAATTTACATACCTTCGATAAGGAAAAATACACTCGGCTATAAATTAATTAGTAGTTTTGTTTTTTTTCAATAATAATTTTTCAATATCTTTATAAGCGATATCGTAGAAATGTGCATTCGTAAACGAATCGTTGGGTTTTAAATTTGTTGTATAATACACCTTAGTTTCATATCCGATACGCATTATCCGTCTTAATGTTTGTATTTGCCTCTTGTATAGTTGACATAATTGCCGGTATAATATTGTAAATGCAACGTTTTTATCGGAGCGTAATAAATTACGCTGGTATTTCATGTATTCGATATCGCCTAGTGTTCTCATTTTATAGAATTTATATATAGGATTATAACACCCATAAGCTTCGTAAACTTCTTCAACACAGTTATTAAAAAATTTCAATTCCAATTGTATTGTATTATCCATTTTCTCTAATAACATTGGTAGTTGTTTTTTTCTGTTCAATTTCCAATTTCTTCAAATAATTTTCCAATTTCTTCGTTAAAAGCGATATTGTAGAAACGCATATCCGTAAACGAATCTTTGATTTTAAACTGTTTTATAAAATTAGTTTGATAATGTTTCGGTAGTGTTTCTCCGACCCTATTTAGTCGCTTCATTACATAAATTTGATACTTATACCGGCGACATAATTGCCGGTTTAATATTGTAAATGCAACGTTTTTATCGCAGCGTAATAAATTACGCTGATATTTCATGTATTCGATACCACATAGTATTGTCATTTTACCGTGTTTTGATACTGTAGAAACAGCGGCGTAAAATTCTTCATCAAAGTCATTACAAAATTCCAATTCGTTGCGTATTTTATTATCCATTTTGTTAAAATATTTTATTATAACCTGTTAAATTTATATGTTCAATTGGACGTGAAAAAAACTTAAGGTATTTATGACACCAATATAATTGGAGGAGAAAAATGGGGTGTTGGAATATAAACTATCACTCGTGGGCACATCCAATCGTGAATTGGTATTGCATTAATTATTTTCTCAAAAATTCATACATTTCCTCGTGGGGGTATTATAGGGGGTTGTAAATTTATGAATTTGCTGTCGGGAGACAATTTCCTCGTTAACCAATTTTGGATTTTTCGGGGGTGGTGGGGATAGTGTAGAGGGGTGGAAACGATACCAACGTAGGTGGTATCATTTTGACTCCCTATATACTACTGGGAGAGACATGGAAATTCTAACTGTATTTACATAATCGTTGTTTCACTTTGTACGAGTTATAAATAATGCAGGATAATGACATACCTGTAGCTGGGTCATACTTTTTGTGCAGGTAAATGTCATGCCAAGCGTTCATACCGGTAGATCTACTATGAAATAAACAATTAACGTCGCATGAGCACTTTAATTGGGCCAATGGCTGACACTACTTTCTAACAGCATTTGTAACCACAAATCAACCTACACACTCATAGTGTATCAGCACCTACACTTTTTGAAATACAGTCACTGCAGTAGCTTTAGACAGTAAAACTATTATAAAATTTCAGGCCCGTAGCGGTGTGTAAAATAATGCCACGGCAGCCTTTTTAGCGGGAAAAATTCCACTTAGACCCTCAAAATCGCATTTCCTACATACAAAAAAAACAAAACAGACCAAAATGATGCCACGGCAGCCGTGGTGGCCGCTACGGCCCTATAAATTGATACTAAAAATATGCCTTAACCCTTAGACTGTTACGCATAACAATTTTCGTCTGCTGTTGCTTTTATATATGGCCTTATTTCTCAATAAAACATGTTTTGACAGCACTTCAGAATCATTTCCAATGGATGGAAATGATTCTGAAGTGCTGTCAAACCATGTTGTAAATTATTCTAAAGTGCTGTCAAAGCATTTGTTTTATGATAAAAATAGAAAATAAACAGCAGACGACAAAAAAAATAAGATAGCGGTGTAAGGGTTAAAATCAATACAAATGTTGACTAGTTACACACGACATAGAGACGAAACATCACAAACACGGTTCTCCAACATTTAACTGCATACGGTCATTAGCTGGAATTACAGAGCAGAACCTCCCTCAAAAAGACACCCAGAAAACCTGTGTGCTTACTTTCCCGTAGGCTTCATTTAATATAGGAATGAATGGCCTTTTTGTGGAATTTATCGCTATTAAATACATTAAAATATTTAAATGTAAGTACTTTTTCATAAATAACAAAAAAGTTACCCTCCCCAAAAAAATTAATTGAAATTCCATCAAATATTGATTTTATTGCGAAAAAAAATTTCCTATGGGAATTTAACATGGGGGCTAAAAATAGACTTTTTAAAATATTTTTTTATTTGTGGACCGATTTTTAAAACCTAACTTTTATTTTCTTATTTACATCAATTCCAAGCTATTTAACCAGGTTTCGGAGTCAATTTCCAACTGGTTTCGTTTTTCTACCGTCTTGGTCAGCCTTCCCCTTTTATGGAATTTTATGAAATAATTTTTTTTGGGGAGGGCGAATTTTTTGTTATTGGTGAAAAAGTACTTACATTTAAATATTTTTCAGATTTAATATGCTTAATAGCCAAACGTTCGTTAATTGGAGCCAACACTGGCTACAGTTTTCATATCGTTCCTTCATGGCAAATAATTCACATTTTGCCATGTTTGTTTGTTTGTTTGCTGGGGTTTAACGGCCTATCAACAGCTAAGGTCATTTAAGGCCGGGTACATGGGTTTAGTACTAAATCCCATATATTACCTGCAGTGGTGGATTCAGGGAGGTGGCTCAGGCCCCCCCCCCCCCCTTTCAGGATTCCCGATTTTTTTTAGGGGAAATTTTCTCAGTTTCTTACCCACTATCTTGTTAACATATTTCACTCAATCAATCATCTAATGATTCCCTTCTCATGAGGTTCCACTTTACCCGACATACAGTGGAATCTCTCAAATTCGGACATCCTGGGGACTGTATATCTCATACAGGCACCACAGGCGTTGGAGACAATTGTAATGGTTCCCTTCTTGGGAGGTTCCACTGTTTCGTGCTTATGCAATATATTCCACTGTTCGCCATTCAGTCAGTAAAACATGGTATGCATTGAACAAACAGTATATAGAGAATAGTAGGTTAGTGCCGTGAATGGGAAAACATATATGGCAAGGCTCAGGAAACGGGATGGGCGAGGCTCTGCCGAGCACATCCCGTTTCCGTGCCGCGCCAGATATTTTTTCCCATTCACGGCACTAACCTACTATTCTATTTATCCCGTTAACACCTACAAATGGCTGTAAAATGCAAACATTGTATTGACTGGATATCAAAAATGTTTCACGGCACCGTGTTTCACGGCACATACGCACTATGTTGACGGGATAAAGGTCCTTATTAGGCTGCAGTAATGTTCTCAATAAAAACATGGTTTGACAGCACTTCAGAATCATTTCCATTGGAAATGATTCTGAAGTGCTGTCAAACCATGTTTTTATTAAACAAATACAATAAAGATTTTCCACCATCCACTGTCAGCACTAATGTGTTTGTAAATATTAATTTTGCATGTACAAGTACGCGTGAAGTACAGTATACTGAAACTGGTATGAAAAGCCAGCTCAACCACAATTCACACAAGCCCCATTTCTCCAGTCTTATGCAATATTGACTATGGATAAATAGCTCCATTTGTATAATGAATCATTTTCAGGTTTACACAGTGGCAAGTATCTATACCATCATGTGCATGCAACAGAAAGAACAAAAATATGATGGCACACAATTTGGAAATCACGTGATCCCACAGCCAGAGGCCCGTTTCATTAAACTGTGTACGCCTAAAAGGTTCGTTTAGGATCGTCTGGAAATTTCAATTGATGGATTTACATTTATTGAGCATAGGCTAATAATTGTTTACAGACTATTTACAGACTATCACGAACATTTTAGTGAAACAGCCCCTGTGATGATTAGAAACAGTGCATGCATACTTACGAGCAAAGAAGAATGGGGCACCCATAAACTCGTCCGTGTCCAGTTTAACATCTCCTGCAAAAAAAGGAATGTGTTGTTTTAATATATAATAGTGAATAACTAGAAACAGCTCCAGTTAGATATTGAATCAAGTCTACTTCTATGCATCGTCATGTCACGCAACAGAATGGACAATGGACATGTGATGTTGGGATTTTTGTAACCTTTATAATGATATTCATTCAGTGGGTGGCAGCACAGGTTGAAGTAACAGACCAAGGACTATAAATACATTAAATATACCTAAAAGTATCAATAAGTGAAAAAAGTAAGTTAAATTTGTGTTTTACTCCCTGTTATAACACGTTTCTAACAGGGAATAAACTATGTTTTTCAAATTATTTTTCCCGTCGTATTGATACTTTTAGGCATATTTAATGTATTTCTAGACCTTGGTCCGTTACTTTAACCTGTGGGTGGCAGGTGGGAGTATGCCATGGATAGTTTAACTCTTTGCATGATAGCGGCGAAAATATCCGTCAAGCGAATTAGGAGTATATGTTTTATTTCTCTCTGTATGTATAGAAATTTCATTAGAATTGTCTCCGGACACAATTCCAATGAAATTCCAAGACATATTCATGACATTTATAAGGAGAAATAAAAGAAAATATAATGAATTGTCATCTGCTATTTTTTAACTATTTATAGCCCACAAATTTCCCAGCATGCAAAGAGTTAACGACTGGGGTTCGTCCTTACCGGAAATCTGACCGGAGACCTGGTTTGACCCTCACATACGTCTTTGGCATTTTGTATGTGCCAGTTGAATCTGGTTATACCCCTTATGTGAGTATTACAATTATTCGTAATCCTAATTTAGGGGAAGGGGCCAAGTGACTTGGTGTGGTATGGACCTGGTACCAGGTCAGGTTATTCTAATTTCAGGCCTGAATATATCTTTTCTTGATGTAAATATTCTGTTATGATTTTGGGATTTTAGCTGGTTAAAATGGGATCGAACCCGTTTGCCCGGCCTTACATGACCTTAGCAGTTTATAGGCCGTTAAACACTAATAAACAAACAATAATTATGTTCAATGTCAGACTTGTATGTGGCTGTGGATGGAGAAATGAGGCGTATTGCCGTTGCAAATAATGTAAACCCAGATCAGCATACACATCCATTCAGTCGGCGAAACTGCCAACATAAATGGTGTCCTATTCTGTTAAATGTGGCTGAGAGAAATAGTCAGACCCTGATCAGACTGTGCAGATATACACACTCTAAGCATTTTGCAAATACCATAAGTCCAATTTGTCCTATGATATTAACCCTTAGACCCCTACTCACAACAATTGTTGTCTGCTGTTGTTTTTATAGCTTGCCTTGTTTCTCAATAAAAAACATGTTGTAAATTATTCAAAAGTGCTGTCAAAGCATGTTTTTGATGATACTTTTTTGTCGTCTGCTGTTTTTTTTCTATTTTCCATTTTTATCATCAAATAATTAACAACATGCTTTGCCATCACTTCAGAATCATTACCATTGGAAATGATTCTGAAGTGATGTCAAACCATGTTTTTATTGAGAAATAAGGCAATATATAAAAGCAACAGCAGACGACAATTGTTGTGTGTAGCGGTCGATGGGTTAAAATAAATACCAAAACATTAACTAGAGTATGGTCCATTAGACCATGAGTTGTAAGGCTGGTTTGCTGCTGCCGAGGACATGCTTGTGGCTGTGATTGGAGAAATGGGGCTTATCACATGTCTGACCAGTGTTGTCTCATATCATCCTGGGCTGATCAGGGTCTCTATTGTTCGCCATTCAGTCAATAAGACATTGTATGCATTGAACAAACAGTATAGGTCCTTATTAGGCTGCAGTAATATTCTGCACTTCAGAATCATTTCCATTGAAAATGATTCTGAAGTGCTGTCAAACCATGTGTTTATCAAACAAATACAATAGAGATTTTCCACCATCCACTGTCGGCACTAATGTGTTTGTAAATATTAATGGTGCATGTTCAAGTACGTGCGAAGTACAATATACTGAAACAGTCATGAAAAGCCAGCTCAACCACAATTCACACAAGCCCCATTTCTCCAGTCACAGCCACACTTGTCCTCCTTACCATTCATGTCAGCCCAGAGAAATGGTTCCCTCAGCTCATCAGGATCAGCCATAGGCAGGGTCTGCATGACGGCGAAGACAAACTCCTCGTAGGCAATCTCCTTGTCTCCGTTCATGTCATAGTCACTGAAGTCGTCCGAGAAGGGCACCATTACCATTGTCTCCATCTCCTGGGGCGCCTGTATGGGGTATACAGTGAAACATTTCTGCTCTGGACACCATAGGAGGTCCCTAGGGTGTCCGGTTTCGATAGATTCCACTGTAAATTAAGATATGGTGGAATCTCCGGAGAAGGGCACCGTTACCATTATCTCCATCTCCTGGTGCGCCTATATGGGGTATACAGTGGAATTTCTCCAATAGGCAATCTTATCTGGATTATAGAGGTTCCATTATTAAAATGAAAATGGGTGTAATTGCTTAAATGTAGAGCCGCTTATTAAACTCGTCGAAACTGCACGATGTGTCCATCAATCGTAATAATTATACGGGCCACCGCCTGACAAAATATACTTCTCGTCGTCTACCACCAGAGTTGACCCAGATCCGAGCGTCCAATCACGACCTCTACTGTTCGTAGTTCACTGATCCAGACATGAGTACGCGCCTGCATAACAGTGATCTCAAATACCGGCATAATCTGATAGCAGAATGAGTAGATTGTCATGAATATGCTCACGCCAGGGCACCACCATCATGGGGCCCTTTTAGCACGTCGCCGTTCGCAGGGATAAGGATATGCAGTACCGAATCCGGTAGCCACGAGCACGTATAAATACTCACACGGATAAACACAAATCCACAGAGTCGTATCAGACACCCAAGCATCATATCGGATTCAATAGGTGGGAGCAGAAATGCAGGTTTTTAAGTATTTAATTGTCGGGGCCATATGTCTGGCCCTTCTGAACCCCGTGGACGCTGGTTGGTTTAGACGTACCGCGCGGAAGATCCGTGACAAGGCCAGGCGGATCGTGAAGGCCGTCAAGAAAGCCGCGTGTAAGGTAGGTTACTATTGTTTTGTCTTAGTCTTCATTAATTGAGACTGAAACAATGGGGTTAAGAAATTTGTCATCAGTGTAGACCAAGATCAGGCTGTCGGATCAAGGTCTGCACTGGGAGCTAGACCGGCTACACATGGCATATGTTCCATTGTTCAAGTCACGTTTAAACTATTTCTGAATTCTGACCGATCAAACCTGCGCGTACTGTCAGACCTGTGTGGTCCGCGTAGACTCGGACGAATCAGCACTCTCGGCACAGTAGTGCTGCAGTCTGATCAGTGAATTAGGGATCGTAGCTAGCTATCTCCCTTTAAATGTATTTATAGAAATCCGGTCCAAATTGTATAATCTATGGCCTTAATGCTTGTAACCAGTAGTGTGAATGTAGCAGGAATTGTTGTAACAATTAAATATTCTAGTGTTTTGTTTCACGAGTGTTGATCCACATCATCATATGTATGTTCGTAATCTGATCCAGGACTGCATTATTTGCCAGATTCATATTTTCACAATCAGTTAGACTATTAGACAGTTATTGCAATCAGTGTATGCTGAGATCAGACTGCACATGTGTGCAGTCTGATATGGGTCTACTCTACTTCTGAAAAAACGCTGAAATACAGCATAGGACCGGATCTCTATAAATAGATTTGCAAAGGGAAATAACTCTGTTTTCTGTTATTCAGTCATTAAAGTACCTTATTACATTACAGTGAATTGAATCAAACGTATGGCAAACTAAGAAATAGTATTTATAAGCCTTTATTTTTTAATTGTTAGTTTTACGAACGACCAAATCTCTGAAGTGCCGTAGGAGGAAGGAAAAAAAATAAAATAAAAAAAAGAATTTGCAATTTTAATTTTTTCGTCGAGAGTTATAAACTGTACGGAGATAAAAAAAGTATTTTTATTAATTAGAAAAATATATGTTTGTACATCTATATCTTTGCATCAATTATATGTAGTCTTATGTTATTTTAAACATTAATTAATGCAACATTGTACAATGAATACAACATTTACATGTACAACAATAGCTTCTAAACAATATAATACAGGATGTGGGATCACGTGGTTTCCGAACGGTGCGATGTTATGATTTTAGATAGGTTTACAGTAAATATTTCCATTAAAATCTTTAACACTAATCACAAATGGAATGATGATTTTTATGAAACATAGTGCAGGAAATGCAAAACTGTTTATCCATTATTGTACAGTTTACTGTAATTTAATACCTGTTGTTTTGAAGAAGAATTGGTTACCGTCAACGTAAATAAAAATCGAGAGCATGTGAATTTAAGAAATACCCAGTACTTGATTCTTAATGAAAGTTTTTGGATTTTAAAAAAAATGTTTAGTGCAACCATAAAACACACAATACATTGTCTTTGGTGCGTTATATATCATAATAAATCATCATGTTTTGGCACCACATCAGAATCGTCGCCACGGGAAAAATGTTGCATGAATAAAATCTCAACAAAAAGGGACAAGCGAGTTTTCAGATGTTACTTTTTGTTGGCAACAAATTTACAAGTTAATTTTCAATTGTAATATAGATTCCACATTACACAACGTCCAATACAAATATTTGATGCGAATTCTGGGAATTAATAAATTACATTATCGCTGTAATATAGTAAGTATTAACCTATGTGATTTTTGCTCTATCTATGTTGAAAGTATAAAACACTTATTCTGGGAATGTACCCATGTGCAACAATTTTGGGATCGACCTAAATGATAAGGTTATAACATGCATAATGAATGAACGTTAAAAACATTTCTATAGGAATAAATGGTAATGCACTTTTGGCACAACAACTTAATTTCATCCTTACTGTAGGAAAAGATTTCATATTAACGTGCATAGTAGTATATAAGAGTCACAATGATACCATCACCTCTGGAAGGCACCGGCTACGCGCGGCACCTTCCACCGCATGATGGTATCATTTGTGACTCTTATATACTACTACCGCGAGACCATATATTTATGACATGAGAAGATACACCCTATTAGAGATAAAAATCCCTATGTTATACTCAGTATATATATACAACAATCTGTCATACTTTTATTACGAATAAAATAACAACTGACACCCTATTAAAGATAGAAATCCATAAGTTATACTCAGTATATTACAACAATCTGTCACAAATATAAACTGACACCCTATTAAAGACAAGTTATCCATAAGTTATACTAAGTATATTACAACAATCTGTCATACTTTTATTACGAATAAAATATAAACTGACACCCTATTAAAGATAAGAAATCCATAAGTTATACTCAGTATTTTACAGCAATCTGTCACAAATATAAACTGACACCCTATTAAAGACATGTTATCCATAAGTTATACTAAGTATATTACAACAATCTGTCATATATTTATTACAAATAAAATATAAACTTACACCCTATTGAAGTTAAAAATATATTGGTTATACTCAGTATAATGCCTACCATAAAGCAAATGAGAGAGCAAGCTAAGAGTTGGGGAATTTCCATAAGAGGTTTGAGACTCAAGAAAGATATAGCAGATAGGATAAGTGACGCGCGAGCCGTCGTCTACGAGGAGAGGCTGCGGCGTGCGGTTTCGACCGGACGACTGCCCGCCGACCCCGAAAAACGCTCCGAGAAATTGGAGAACGAGACGACGGCCAGTCTGCGCGCCACCGCTTACGCGCAGCGTGTAAAAGAAGATCACAGCGCACGTAGAAAACCCCTATACAAGGCGTACTACAATAAGATTTATCAAGGGTTGGTGGGGATACCTCCCAAGAAGAGGAGAGATATCGCCAGAGCTTTGGTGGAGGAGGGTCCCAGGATTCTCGCCGAAGAAGCCGAAGTTAGGGAAACTGTTGATAGGGGTAGGAGGAAGATAGTATGGACTTTCGAGAAGGGGGTAGACGGGGAGATCGCTAATCGCATAATGAATAAAATTCGCCCAGAGATGACCACGGCATGTTATCTGAGGTATTCGTGCTCGTATCGTATTAGGAACATAGAGACCGACGCTACTATGATCTATCACAAACAATCAAAGGGCAGTCCGTGGATAAACGAGATCGCCAAAGCCGAGAGTTGGATATCCGATAGAGAGAAAGGTCGAATGGACATCGACAAAGTCGATAGACCAAACACAAAATGGAACTTCGTTCTTTGGATATCGGTCGAGGTGAAGATGATCATCGACGCACAACAACTTCTCATGGGAGCGGGAAAACTCCCAGACTGGTTAAGACAGAATAAGGGAATGTATTCCATCGACACGTACGACGACTACTTGTGTCTGTTTAGGTGCATAGCCATCCAACGTGGAGGGAGACCAGACCGCAGTTGTGAGAAGGCACGAGCCGGGTAGCCAGGGAATTCCCCTGGACGATATTAAGAAGGTCGAAGAGCATTTCAAGCTGGGTATTCGCGTTTACGAGCCCACCGCCGATGGAGTGTGGTACCTCATGATGGTTCCGGCAAATTACGACGTGGTTGGGGGGAAGACAATGACGATAGGAATGTTTGGAGGTCACTCGTTCCTCATAACGAATCTCCGCAAGATGACGAACGAGTACGGGTGCACCGGATGTCAACAACGGTTCACAAAGTCGTGTAACATGCACAGGCACGCGACCACCTGCATGGGTGGGAAGACCGTGATGACATGTCCAGGTAAGAGGGTAGAGAGACCGCAGTCGGCCTACGAGAAGGCGTTCTATCCTAAGGGGTCAGCGAGTGTGAGGTCGATTCAATGGTTGAGCAGATAAGAGGAGAGGATGGGAAAGCACATACATCACGCCGACTGCGGTCACGGTGGTGAGAGGTGGGTGGCCGGTGATCCGGTCGACGGTTACTGTCACGAGACTGAGACCGTGTTTCAGTTTCACGGATGCTACTGGCACGGGTTTCCGAGGCATTGCATGAGAGGTAATGCGAGATCGCTGTACAAGAGGACGAAAATTCAAGACGCCAAGATAAGGAAGGCGGGTTACGAGCTGGTGGTGATGTGGAAGTGCGAGTGGTTGAATGAGGTGAATACCTACTATCCACAATCGCCACGCGAGGAGGAGACGACTCTGTACTCACCAGATAGTCTACGACTTCGAGGCGTATCTCGACAAGTCAAAAACCACGCGACCCACCAAAGACCTGACCTTCGAGGTCGAGCACGTTCCTATATCGGTGTCGTTGGGGGATACGATGCATGAAGGGATCACACACATATGCGAACGAGATCCCGACACGCTAGTCGAGAAGTTCGTGACCGAGCTGCAGATGAGAGGCAAGGCAATCAGGGAGGGGGGTTAGGAAGAAGTATCTGCCGGCCGACATAGATATGTTATCGAAGTCTCAGCAAGCAAAGATTATCTCTTGGATTGACCAAGTCCCGGTGGTGGGGTTCAACTGTAGCAGGTACGACCTGAACCTCATCAAGCAGTACTTTGTAGAGAAGTTGGCGGCCACCGTGAATAAGGTGATGGTCGGAAAGAGAGCCAGCATGACGATGTTTCTGTTTACCCCGGAGTTTAGATTTCTCGACATCATCCAGTATCTAGGACCCGGTACCACGTACGACCGGTGGGTTAAGGCGTACGACTGTAAAACAGTAAAGTCTCACTTTCCATACGAGTGGTTCGATAGCGCGGACAAGCTCGACCATCCGGGGCTGCCAGACTATCCCGAGTGGTACTCGAAGTTGAAGGGTGAGTTCCTACTGTCGTTGTCCGAGTGGAAAGAGTGTAAGAAGGTATTCCGAGAAAAGGGGATGAAGACGTTCAAGGAATGGTAGCAACACTACAACGACTTGGATGTAGGACCGTTCCTGGAGGCTCTGACTAAAATGACGGAGTTCTACAGGGGAAGAGGCGTGGACATACTCAAGGATGCTGTGTCTCTGCCCGGTGTTTCCCTTCAGTACCTACTCCGCGGGTCGATCGAGCTATGGTCACCGAAGTCTGAAACTTATGAGATGATGAAGCAGGGATTGGTCGGTGGTCCGTCCATAGTATTCTCCAGATACGCCGAGGCTGGAAGGTCAACGATCAGGGGTCAGGTGGGGAGTCGGGAGGAGAAGATGTGCAAGGCGGTGCTGGGGTACGATGCCAATGCTCTGTACCTATCTACTCTGTCGAAGGACATGCCGTGTGGTGAGGAGCAGATATGGACGTGTGATGACCCGGAAAGACAGTCGTATATAGACTGTTTAGTGAAGAAGGTCAGGAGTGAAAAGTGGTTCGGATTTGCGGAGTTGGATATAGAGGTCCCGGAAACGTTGAGAGACAAGTTCTCGGAAATGTCACCGCTGTTCGTTAATCGAGAAGTCGATGAGAACGAGGTTCCACAGCACATGAAGGACTACCTGGCCGGGACCGGGAGGAAAAGAGTCGAAGGACAGAGAAAGCTCGTGGGGGCAATGTCCGCCAAGAAGATGATCATATACTCCCCGCTGCTAAAGTGGTATCTGGAGCACGGTCTGATCGTCAAGGCGGTGCATAGGGTGATAGACTACACGCCCGGCAAACCGTTTCAATGGTTCGTTAAAGAGGTCACCGCTGCTAGACGGACGGGGGACGTCGACAAGAGCAAGGCGGTGTTGGCGGAGGTATTCAAACTGGTTGGCAACGCGTGTTGTGGCAAGCTGATAGAGGCACAAGAGAGACACCTGAACACCACATATACGAAGGATGAGAAGACTGTCGATCGGGCACTGAGGTCGGCGTGGTTCGAAGACCTGGAGGAGATTGGGGAGGCTTACGAGATATCGAGCAGGAAGACTCGAGTGGTGATCAACAGACCGTTTCAGTGTGGCATAGCGGTCTACCAGTTGGCCAAGCTCCGGATGCTGGAGTTCTACTACGATTTCTTGGACAAGTACGTGGATCGCGGAGATTTCGAACTGATACAGATGGACACTGACAGCATGTACTTCGCGCTGTCGGAGAAGCTCGAGCTCTCCCGGTTGATAGAGGTACCGGACGTTAATATCCGATGGAAGCCGTTGCTCCTCTGAACCAACGGGTCGCCTGCGCGAGACGGCAGAGGGCTTGCTCGTCACCCTTTTAAACTTGATAGCATCTACAGGCTTCTTACCTATCAATCTGCTCACCTCTCCGTTCAGTGCGGAGACCACGGCGGGCAGTCTGGCCACCCACTCGGTCGATCGCGAATGAGGGTCTACAAGTTCTTTAGCGTATTGGTGTCCGAACAGTCTCTCAGCCAGGGTTCGATTGAAGCGCTCCACGATCCCCTGGTCCCGGTGGATGTTGACGCGGCCGCGTCTGACAGAAACGTCGTGCTTAGACAATAGATGAGAGACCGCGCCCATGAACTCGCGGCCGGGATCGACCTGGAGAAGATTCGGCCATTTGAGAGGACTCCTCTTATATATTCTGGAGAGAGCCTCGGCCACCTCCTTAGACTCTTTAGTGGCCAACGGCTCAGCCCCCTTATAACGACTCGCTACGTCAACGATTGTCAGTGCGTACTTGTACGTCTTGCGACCGACGCGATCGTGAGGGAGAAACAGGAGATCCGCTTGGTGAACTTGGTTCGGTACCGGCACGTCGAATTTCGGGCGCGTAATATTGTGAGGCGCGGGTAAATAGATCTGCCAGATGGCCTGCTTCTTGAGCCATTCCTTGACAGCGTTGTCTAAAACCTTGGTCGCCGCCGCGAGGTTCTTGATGGCCGCGAGTCCCTTCCAGTACCCGCGGGGGCTATAGTACGTGTTCGCTAGCTTGCGCGTTAGGTGAACCGATAGTTTGGTATTAAGTTTGCGCGTGTTCATCGTATGCGATGTATTCTAATATATCGGACAATCTCCAACATGCCCTCGCCAGATCGTCCGGTAACTGCGTCGATAATAATAAACATTTGATGGAAGTACAATCGCGATTGGGGGTTAAGTTCTGAAGGAACTTGGGAAAATCCAATCCCCCAGGATTGGTGGAGGAATATAACATCCGCTTTGCGAAAAGTGTGGCTGCTTTTTCGTCCTCGCGCCACGTCTCGAGAGAATCTCGGGCCAGACGAATCATACCCCCAGCGCCAGCTATGCGGTGTTTAAGGGCAGTGTAGCCTACATCAATCATAGAAAAATAAAGTTCGTCAACTGACATCGTTCTATATATATATATATATATATTTATAAAAAAAATTATTAAAAATAATTAATTTAAAATCTCGATTGAATATAGTAGCCGACGAGACCCACCACACCCATTCCCACGACGATGAACGCGATCTCGCGGTCTTTTTGGGGCTCTGACGGTACATAGAAATCTGAAAGTTGGGGCTCGCGATCCAGCGGCGCGAGACTTTTCTGCGGATATGCCAGCGCGTACGCGGTTGGCTTCTTCAACGTTCTGAAAAGTTTGTGCGGCGTGATTTTCGCGGCGAAGCTCTTCATTGACCCAGTCCAGATGGGCGATTCGTTTTTTCGACCACGCTTCCTTTGCGCTATTGAGTTGTTCTACAGCTAAATCGTGACGCTTACGCTCCTCATCCACGTTCGAGCTTCTCATTTTAGAGAATATAAAGTTGCTACCGCTGAACGCCAATGCGTTTACAAGCGCACCACCTACTATTACTGAGATTGAAGCCATTTATTTCCATATATTAACTGGTAGAATTCCAGCTTTAACTAGATAATCTCGGGTCCAAACTGCGGCCGCTACATCTAAGGTCGCGAGCCCTACGTCTCTCACAGTAAAGTCCAATTTGGGAGCGGACCCTCCTAAGGCCATCTTTGATTGTCGAGCATACCCGATACTGAAACCCGATATCACCACGGCGTGATAAAGTGCATTCACTAACATTTTATCATCTTGTTCAGCCATTATAATTATTGCATATAAAAGGGGTCGCGATCAATGTTTAAATGGGGCGCATCCAATCCCGATTGGTGTTTCGTAACTGTTTTTGGATGAATTGATGGGGGTTGTTTTTTCGATAAGGATTGGTGTAATAGGGGGTATTTCCACACGCACAGGGCACCAACAACTGCCAGACCACCACCAACAACCCAACTCCAATTCACGAATTTGGGTTCAATCGGATTCGCCCAACCTCGATTGGGTGTTGAGTGTGCTTCCAATTCGTGAATTGGGGGTGTTGTTGTACTCAACTCTGTCTTCAGATGTTTTGCTGTCTCCGTCCCCGATTGCAACGACTGTTTAGCCTCTCGAAGCTCGGCGAGTATTTTATCTTGTTTAACTTTTCGGGTGGCAGCCGCCGCCCTCCCAGCTGCCTGCTTTTTTGGGTTTTTATGTCGTGCAACCCCCAACTCCAATCGCGATTGGGTTGGAGGATCAATCGGAGTTGGAAGTGCTGCAATCGGGTTCGATTGGGTTGGAGCAATCCCCAACGCTGTTGGAGATTGCTGTTCCGTCACTCTCGCGGGTGTGTCTTGTGTCATCATTTATGATATTAATATTAGGGCTTATAGTTCGTGGGCATATATGTCCAAATTGACAGTGTTTACCCGTGGTCAACGCGGTTGTCAGCGGAGCTAAGTACATTCCAAACTTGTGATAAATTGAGCAGCAGGCTGTTCTAAGAGTGTGACCTATAAAAGGGTCAGTCTCTAGATCGTCAATCAATCCCGCGGTGTTTGGTATAGGGAGAAGTATACTAACGGCGGTTGCGTACAAATGAATAGCCGCCGATCCGAGTTTTTGTCATCTCCGCACCTAACCTAGATTCGTATCGCGCATACATTTTATCGATCTCCGCATCTGACATCTTATCCACCTGAAAAACTGAGAGACGCCTACCGAGATAATGCTCCGATTGTCCCCCAGCAACCAGCCCAGCTAGCCGCTCTCGTCGCGCCGCATTTTCATTTTCATTCGGAGTCGTTGCACTCAACCCAATACCAACCGCCGTTGGAGTTGGAGTTGATCCCGATTGCTCTGTCGGATCATTATCTTTCAGGGTGTTGGCAGTCGGAGTTGAGGTTTCTTCTATTAGCTGATCGAGAAGTTCGTCGCAGTTCATTATTGCTAATTTTCTTAAAATTAATTTAACTATTCTAACAAGTCTCATCACTTTAACATATTGCCAAGCGCACCACCCGATACTTATGATCACCATTATGCTCGCAACAAAGCTCGCAGCGGAGCACCAAATTGTTAACATTGTTAACCATTGTTCAGCATTTGTTCAACATTTGTTAAGCATTTGTTCAGCATTGTTCAGCATTTGTTCAGCATTGTTCAGTAATTGTTAATTTTCTTAAAATTAATTGTTAAGCATTTACTCGGCAATTACTAACGAGCGTTAAGTAATTGCTAATTAATTATAAAATTAATTGATAACTTTGTAAGCAGATGGTTGATCAGTCTTTAGCAAAAGCTTGGCGTGCTTAGTTTCCGAAAGCATCTGTCGAACCTCCAGGCGCTCCTCGCGTGTTGGGATAACATCATTCTCTCGAAGACAGTCATCGAATGAGTCTCGGTCCTTGCAGTGAAAGAGGGCGACCCATTTCGTTTGCTCGCGCAGATCCTTGAGGACGGCGTTGTACTTTTGAGTGGATATCCATACGCTTTGCCTAGCATGGCGGCCAGAAAATGCGAGCTCAGAGAGCATGTCCTTCTTTTTGGTCATCGCCGCCTTGGCCGAGCAATCGTCAATCACGTATAGTGTGGGCTCACCCTGGAATCTTTGGTATAAACCACGCAGCCAATCGTGAAGCCTATCACCGGGGTTAATAACGTATACCTCAGGGTCGGTCCATATCCACGGGCGCCGCTGATAAGTATCGTTGTGCCGCACAGTGGGACACAGGATCACAATGTGACGAAAGGCATCGCGGTAGGAGCCCTCGAGCAAGTCTAGGATGAAAACCGTTTTTCCACATCCTGTCTGCCCACATATTATGGCAGAGTGGGCATCTCCAATCGTGAATTGGTATTGATTGCTAATTTTCTTATTTTTTTTCAAATTTATTAATTAATACATCGTTAGAGGATTTTTTTATTAAATCAGTAGATCGCTGAGACGTATCGGCCATCTTCGATGTTCAGTTGTGCGTCTGTAATTATATATAAGTACACATTCAATGTGCCAGCTCCATCCGCCTCTTTGGTTATCTGGATCGTCACACCGTCACTAGCGTTCTCAACTTGGCGTCCGCTGCCGTGTATTTGGTCGTCGTCGCTGGCTCGCATGTCTAACCATAACGCGTATTTGGTATTCAGGAACTCCGCGAGGGAGGCGGCCGAGAGATGCATGTCTTTGGCAACTGCTGCAACCTCCGGAGAGCGCTTAGAGCCGGCAGCAAACTGCTTTCTTAATTCATCCCACTGCTGGTGCGCGCGAAGACCCGCGCTGTAGAGTTGATTGGGGACTCCCTCGATCGTCACCTCTACCTTCGTGATTTTGGGGTTATAGAATTTGTCGGTTTTTCTAGCACCGAACGCGAACCGAGCATCCTCGAACAACATCAGTATACCTTTCATCGAGCGGGCGGGTACGTTGACATTAATATTCCACAATGTGTCGCCTTTGTCTTTCGTCATCTTGCGATGGCGAAGAACTCGGTCGTAAAGTATGGCAACGCGCCCGGCGTACTGGGTTCTGATCAATTGCGCGAGTTCGGGCATCGTGACCATGTCGTACTCCAGCGAAACATTATCGATCGTATACGTCGATAACATGTCGCTGGCTATGAGAACTCGGCCGTAGTCGTTGAACGTTAGTTCGTATTCGAGGCGGTCAGCCAAAGCACTCTGATAGTAGGGCATGTGACTCTCCAGCAACTCAAAGTCGAGCGGGATGTAGAATCGGTTGCCGTAAGCGCCCGCGACCGCATCGTCGCTCGCGTTGTTATCTGCCTTGTTAGCAGCCCCGATTCTAAGTCTGGTTACGTTCTTATTTTTGCTGGTGTCAATACCCTGATAGACAGCGTTTTCGCGCTCTTGCGCCGTCTTCCATAGGTCCTGATAACAATGGTAGACGTCGCTGTCATCGATCGACATCACCTCATTACCAGAAATCGTTATCATGGTCTTCTTGACTATGGTGCGACCAAGGTTCTGAACGACGGTTCGGTCCTCGTCCGTCGACGTCAGCGAAATAGTGAAAGCGAGGCGAACAGTCCCCGGCACAATGACGTCGTTAGCTCCGAGGTTGGGGAAGCGGACCAAGAGCTGCTAGTTCTGGTCGATCGTCGATGGGTTGTTCGTAATAACGACACTCTGTCTCACGCCTTTTGCCCTGAGGGGCTCACGCAGTCTGCGGTATGAATTGAGTTTGCGACCGTATTGACTCGAAGACATAATTTAGTGAAACTATATTAAACCCGTATGGTGTTGTCTTTAATACATAATTAATATGGCTGATTACGATATTGACATGGATGAAATCGGCAGAGACGATTTCCGCGATGATGATGACATCGATGATGACATCGATAACTATGACGAAACGACCTTCATAGAGACGCCAGCACCCCAAAATACACCTTTGTTTGTTCCAGGCGAACCACGAAATAAGCCTTTGGTTAATCCAGGCGCATCTTTGTTTGGTCCAGACGCACCAGGAACTTCATCTGCTGGTGTCCCTATGTGGGAGGCCCCACCCGAAACTCCGGCATGGGCGGGTGGTGTCGAGATTCCTGCGGGGATCTCCAAGGATGAGCTGGCGACTCTCACGGAAACGGAGTCTCGGGTGAAACGGTGGGAGAGTGAGGTGTCTAAACATGGCATCAATGCCACGTTGGAGTTCCGCAGCACTAAAAGAGGAGACGTGTGGGTTAAATGGGGTAATAGCTGGAAGTTGCTGACGTACAAAAACGACCCGACCCGGTTCCTCAGCCCCTCTTCCTTGAACCGATATGGAGTACTCTTCGCTTGAGCTCTCGGAGTGATCGATGATCGGGCGCAGCTGCCTCAACAAATGGTAAAAACCCTACAGTCTACCGACGAAACGCTGGTGAAGACGGGCAATAGAAACGAGCGATATCAGCGAGGTCCCTCGTATAGCCACCGACGCTATTAACACAGTGGAAACTACGGTCAACGAAATAAACGGAACTAAGTATGACCCACCATTAGCTCTTCGCGAACTCCTGGGACTCGATAAGGTTCTGCAAACGGTCCGGGGCGAACTGGTCAATAACCTCTCCAAACTCACGGTGCTGGACGAACATATCGCGCTAGAAGAAAGAACACTTGGGGAAGTCCGTGACGATATAGAATCTACCGAGCGGATCAACAAACTCCTGCGGTCGTTGCGGGACGAAAGAGAAGCTCGCTTGGAGGTTCTCTCGACTAACCGTGAGGCACTTTCCGGCCAATTAAGTCGGAGCCACGAAACAATCTCGAGGGTCCTGCACGAGGACACGACACTCGGTGAGCGTCTTCGCACTCTGTTCAGAGAGAAGGGCGTCACGATAGTAACCATCATCGCAGCTTTCAGCATGATTATATCGACCCTAATTCTATCTATATCGTCTCTATTTGTAGCTGTCAATGCTGGTGCCGCACCAGTACCCGCACCAGCACCCGCACCAGCACCCACGCCATCCGGCGGAGCCAAGGAGTGGGTAAAAAAACAACTAAAAGCCCTCGCCAGTCTCCTGGCTAAATTAGCAGGAAAGGTGGCTGCCGCGCTGCCTGGGTTGATAGGAGGTCTCCTCTCCTTCTTGTTATCTATATTATCAAAAACGGTCGGATGGCTCGCCGAGAATGCTTGGGCTTTAATCGTGGCGATCGCCGGTCTCCTACTATTCTTCGCCAGAGAGTTCCTAAAACCAAAGCGTAAATAATCCGATCGCCACGAGGGCGACGACGAGCGCTAATTTCTCCTCCTCGTGTGTTGTGCTTCCAATCTCGATTGGTGTTTCAACATTGTTGATGATTGGATTGGGGGAACTCGATGGTGCATCCAATTTACTAATTGGGGGTACTGGGTTCAACTTTAATCCCGATTGTGTTGAGGGATGTGTATCCATTTCGTGTTTTGGGGGTTTCATGAAATCGGTTCCAATTACAACCTCAACACTGTTGAACCCGATCATGTTGGTGGTGCGCTTGATAATATCCGTGTTCACGTTACCGTTGTGGCCGATTTTTTGATTGGCGGTGGCGATTACCATCTGATTATTGTAACCGTCAACCGGGTCGTCTCGTAGTATCATATTGCTCGGCGCCATATAAAGACTTATTCCAAATACATAGTCTACTGGAGTGCTGGCATTCTGCAAAACGTCTTGATAATTCTGGATCGCCTTCTCTAGGTCCACCCTAGCTGAGATGGCGTCCTCTACAAGTGCTAAGAATTGTTTTTGTGCATCAAACGCCGCTCCCGTGCCCAGTGTAGAACTGCGAGTTTGCTTCTGTGCGCCGAGGATGGCCCAGACGTACGTGCGAATGGAGTCGTTGACGCGAGTAACCCCGGCCTGCGTGAACCATAGACCCTTATCTAACATAAATGTACCCCACGCGTTCTGAACCTCAGCAGCCTGCTGTATGTAATCTACGTGAGCCCGTTTCGGAGGTAACATTTTACAAGAAAACACGCCGCAGTGCCGACCTCCAGACACTTCCGGCCCGAAAGTCATAGTCGCGTGGTCAAAATTCCCGGCGTTCCGACTGACGATGTGGTCACCTGTGTGATCGTGTCTAAAATCAGTCTGCGTCCAATTCCCGGACTGGCCCCGAATGAGAACGTCCCCGAGGCCGGTGCTGGTAGGAAATGCTTTCTGTCTCCAGTCCGCGTCTTTTGAAACGTTAAATTCGTTACACAGTCTTTCAAACGCCATACGGTCGTATGCGTTGGAAATGGGATCCCAGGCGTCGTCTTGAGGTAGTGAAATACCTAGTTCTTTGAGAATCCTCCTAATAGTATAATACGCGTGAAAGTTGTAGACACTTCGGAGCATGACATTCTTGGATGTCAGATGGTCTTTATGTGAAACTCCACACCCGGCTGTTGCGCACCATACAGCGAAATTTATTTGGTTCTGCCAAAACTGCATCGGTGTTGCTTTCCACCAGTTTACCACCTCCATCGTAGTAATCTTGGGCAGCCTATATTTCTCAAACGTGTTAGGGAAATTGGTGGCAAAGCCACTGTCCGGTCTAACCGTTACGGTTGGGTGTACAAGGTGGTTAACAACGTCTTTTTGTGTGTATTTACCTCCGACCGCGTACTTTGCATCAGAATTAAAGCTAAATGCTTTGGTATCCATTGAAAGATAGTATTATGTTTGCTACTATCACTAATGTTCAAAAAGGGAGTTGTGAACTTCAAAAGTTAATAGACAACTGCTGCGGACAACGCCGGGTAGGCCTCAGATCAATCACGTTCACGGTTGGGTGGAAAAACGTTGAAACGCTCGAGTTTTTCACATTAGAAGTCGAGGACGTCGAGTTTTTCGCATCAGAAAACGACTACGAACTGCCACATAGAATAGACGTAAATAGAGCCATAAGTCCACCAAAGGTTATAGTACCTCAGGGTCTTTGGAGTTTCGGAGATCTCCAAGCTTTTGTTGCGGAGAAGATTCCTGGTGTAGTCACTCTCGCAATCTCGAAAGCCACGGGGCTCACGACATTGACCGTTGAGAGGCGTTTAAGGATCTCACCTGGGTTGGGCTCACTGGTAGGATTTAAAATAACATACCCTTACAACGATGACGGAGTATTTGATCCGGGCGAGCACGTCGGCACGACCCCAGTAGACTTCGCCGTCACGAAAACTCTCGTGGTGCACCTGGATCGGGTGAACACATCGTACAATACGGTAGACGGCACTCCCAGCACATTACTGAAAACCGTGCCCGCCAGCGACTGTTTCTTTGGTGAGACCCTGACCTTAGACTTCCCACACCCCGAAATGAAAGTTTTGGAATCGGGGCACATCCACGAGTTGAAGATTTCTATTCTTGATGATAAAGGGCTATAGTTGAAGAACGATTACCCGATTTCGGTCGTCCTAGAAATTTCAAATTAATTAATTTTAAGAAAATAATTTAGAATTAAACGCATGTTCGTAATTTATATATATATATATTATCAACATTATTGAAAATGAGTATATACGGACCAGGTAGTTCTTCCGATTGGGTGACAAATTCAAAGAATTTGGAACCGACAGAAGGGGGATTCATCCCGACAGAGGGCGACTTTTTAACTACCCAAAAAACAAAGGCCTTGATCAATAGAACTATATCGGTGGCCACGGACAATATTCACAGGAGTCTACTATCACAACTTAGAGAATATGCCCTGGCTGTGAATACACAAAGTCGTGAAGAAACGCATACGGAACTAAACGAACTAGGTGAAAAAATAACCAAATTTCGAAAAGAGGCCCGGTTGGGGATTGATAAAGTCCGAGAAGACCACCAGGCGGACCTTACGGAGGCTTATGATGCGTTGCTCTTAAAGGACACTCTCATCAGTGAAACGACACTTACCGAACTAGACGGGAAAATAACAAAATTTCGAAAAACCAGGTCGGATATTGATAAAGTCCGAGAAGACCACCAGGCGGACCTTATGGATGGTTATGATACGTTGCGCTTAGAGGACTCTCTCAACAGAGAATCGGCACTTACCGAACTAGACAAAAAAATAACCAAATTTCGAAAAGAGGCCAGGTCGGGTATTGAGAAAGCCCGAGAAGACCACCAGGCGGACCTTATGGAGGCTTATGGTGCGTTGCGCTTAGAGGACTCTCTCATCAGAGAAGCGACGGTTGCCGAACTAGACGGGAAAATAACCAAATCGGTCGGGTATTGATAAAGTCCGAGAAGACCACCAGGTGAACCTTGCGGAGGCCATTGCGGAGGCTTATGATGCGTTGCGCTTAGAGGACTCTCTCAGCAAAGAAGCGACACTTACTGAACTAGGCGGGAAAATAGCCGAATTTCTGAAAGAGACCAGGTCTGGGGTTGAGGGGGTCCGAGAAGACCACAAGGAGGCCATTGCGGAGGCTTATGGGGCGTTGCGCTCAGAGGACTCTCTCAACAGAGAAGCGGCACTTATTGAACTAGACGAAAAAATAACCGAATTTCGAAAGGTGGCCCGGTTGGGGGTTGAGGGGGTCCGAACGGGTATTGAGAAAGCCCGAGAAGACCACCAGGCGGACCTTACGGAGGTTTATAGGGTGTTGCGCTCAGAGGACTCTCTCATCAGAGAAGCGGCGGTTGCTGAACTAGACGGGAAAATAACCGAATTTCAAAAAGAGGCCCGGTCGGGTGTTGAGAAAGCCCTAGAAGGCCACCAGGCGACCATTACGTGGGCTTATGATGCGTTGCGCTTAGAGGACTCTCTCAGCAGAGAAGCGGCACTTACCGAACTAGACGGAAAGATAATCTAAGTTTCCGATAAACTGAAACATGATCGTATAGCCGCGACCAGAGCTCTTGAGGAGGCCTCTTATAAGATTCGTACTGAGGCATATACCTCAAACGTGCGCTTGCCGGAATAGTGCGAACAATGAAAACGCTAAAACGTGCCATAACAGTTTGGGCTGAGAAGCGGGGCCCATTGGTTGAGGGGCACTATGAATATTCGTTCGGTGCCAAAGCGAGTAATAAATGTGGGGGATACACTATGACAGCTGCAGGTGAAGTCATCCAAGTGGCGGTCTGCTCGGTTAATGCTAGTGGTAAACCTGTGGGCGCGGTCGCGATAAATATTGTAGTAGATGGGGAAGAACGGGGGGTTGGAGTCACTAAAATCTCTGGAGATAGTTCGACGGTGGTTTCGTTCTCCGGTTATGATCGAATTAGACTTTCCCAAGGTAGTGTTATTAACTTTGTTACGAAAATCGGTGACCCAGAGAGTTCTTCCACTATTGTCTCATTGTTAATTGAACTTATTTTGTAAATACTAATATATTGAAAATCATGAACGAATCAACGCTTCCAATTGTCAATACCACTCCATCAACACTGTGTACAATTAACGAAAGAAGTTCAGATTTTAGGTTGAATAATATCGTCGCTATGCAGGATATTTTAGTTAGAGAATATACAAATAGAAAAAGAAACGCTAAAAAATATAGACGCGTGGTGAACATGGCTGAAGCATCTAGCACGGCTTTAGCGAGTGTTTCTGTGTTGTGTGGGGCGGGGACAGCTGCAACTATATCCACCATTATAACGGTTCCTGTAGCGGGGATTTCATTACGCAAACATTGTATTAGCGAGCCTACCTCACCAAATCCCCGGTTACCTATGTAAACAGGGGGTTTTATGAGGTTGCCGCGCAATAGGTAATGCGGTCAAATAGGTCACGATGCAGTGACTATTTTCAATCAATAACTTATGTTGTAAGCGATTGTAATGTGTATTTTCAATATTTATATTATTAAAATGTATCATATCGGTACCCCTTTAAGTAATATTTGTATATTTTAAATGTAATGATGTTGTTATGAAGCGCATGAATATAAGTATTAATTAATCCAGTTTATATTGAGGCAAATCACACAGCCTAAAAACATAGTGCTGGAATATAAACCATAGTATCGTATATTATTCATAAGTATATCACTATTAAACATTAATTACAATATGTATGCATATTATTAAAACAGTAGATGCTACCGCTGTTTCGCTGTATGTGATATTTATAACAAAACATTTTTTTTATTCGTCCGCGTACGGATTTCTGTCACACAAAGCGCCATTTTCAGTTCATATTTTGACCTGTGCATATGAACCGGACTAAGTTTAAACAACGCTCGATTCCGTCCAATTCAGATTTCTCTGCAGAATGTTCAGACTAACTACATATTAAGTAATGTTGCTAAATAAGTGTTAACGGCTGGAACATGGTTATCACTAAAGGGAAGAAACCACAGTCGTATTATTGAAAAATAAGATTTACCTGAGATCTCATGGAGGCCGCCATTAATCCAGTGTAAACAATAGACCGTGTGATCCCATTTCCTGAGTAGCCCCCGCTTAGTGAAACGCTGTGCTAATCATGATATTATGTTCCCCAATAATTGGAAACGGTTTGAATTTCTCGGTAAAAACTACGAAAGTCATAAAAAAATAACGATGTATATTTAACATTGGATACGCTTAAACGGTATTACTCTCTCATCGGATCGTCAGTTGTCGTCGATAGCGATTTAACGTACTGATCTGGTCTTAATTTATTGTCAACTTTCAACGCCATTTACAGAATATATGGTTATTTTTTGTAAATAAATAACGGCAAATTACGATGACGTCTGCTCTGAAATATCTGTCAACATGCGGACGTAATTTAAGGAAATCGATTATATTTTAAGGCTACATCTGTGACTAATTACGAATTTATGTATGGTCTTTGGCTACACCCGACACATTACACAGATCTAGTTGTAAATACACGTCGCTTTGTGTGGGGAAAAAATCGATAATGCGTAGTTGTGTGTGACGAGGTGTTGATATGATGACACCACACAGCTGTGACCCTTAGGCAATGTTTTGAAATTGACGTGTCGTTTTGATGTGTGCCGCAACACCTCACTGTCGGAGACAACATGACAATTAACGATATACTCTCGATTATACACAGATCTATTAGACGGCTGGTTATTTAAAATAAAGAGTAGTTCAGTACACTTCGCCGATATTGTTTTTAGAAAATCAGTAATATTTTCCGGAAATGGTGTTGAAAAGTTGACAAAAATTCTATCACCGTATTTAGTTGTGCTGATATTGTTTTAAAAAATCAGTAATTTTTTTCCGTAAATGGTGTTGAAAATTGACAAAATATATAGCCGCATTTCTCCGATATTCGTTTAGAAAATCACCAATATTTTCTGTAAATGGTGTTGACACAAAATGCAGCGTTCACGCGGAATTCAAATAAAATACAAAATAATAATTTAATAAATAGACGCCGATTGCTACTGTGTTTGCGGCCAGTGAATTCTGGTCGTGGTAGCCACAGGCGCAGTTCGAACAGTGTTGTGAGCAGATGGAGGACAATAATTATTTCAAATTCATAAAAAAATGTTTGCTGTCCGAAAATTAATTAATTGTGACAGCCAAAACAAATAGATTTTGGGACAGTAAAACATTATATGGTATAGACAGTATAGACAGTACCTCAAGCTTAAACAAACAGTAACAAACTGTCTGTGTATATATTACTTAAAGACAGACACTTTAATTGTTGGTAAGTTTCTATCAATTTATAGGTATTTTTATTAAAATCATAAAATTGTGAAAATATAAAAAAATATTAAAATCACAAAAATAATATATATGGAGAAAAAAATTTATACCACGTCGAGGTTTGAACCCCCGACCCTTTCGGGAATCGGTAATTAAATCATTGAAGTCGGCGACCTTAACCTCACGACTGTTGCGCCATTTATGACAATCACAGTTATACAGAAGTGCTATCAGTATTACGCCACCATTTGAACGTAATAATTATTAAATTATTTGCAACTCCATCTACAACAATACCGTTACAGAGATACGCTATTGAAACAACATGTATTAGTACCCATAACATAAAGTAATGTATCATTATATATCACAGGAGATAGCTTAAAACTATATATACTAATCATAAACAGAACAATCCGCTTGGCTCGTATGAAAATAGTTCGCGTGATATTGATTATCTCCCTTGCCGAAAGTAGTTCAGTGATTTATTAATTCCAAATAAGACGTGTTTGCGTAATGTTTATGTGCGGTGTCGGCCGTTTCTGGGTTGTTGTGTATGGTAATTAGGGCGTCGGGTGGAAAACTCGAGAAAAAATGTAGAAAACATGATAGAATATCTGTTCTCGCCAGGTCGAAGAAAAATACCATCGACGTTATGGTGTCCAAAGCGTTGGCCGATAAGAAAATATCAAATTTAGAGTTTGAATCCGTGGTGGAAGAAATGGGGAGATATGAAAAATTAAAAAATGATATTAGAATCAAAGCGCGCGCCACCATGCCCAAGATTGAGAGTACTGATTGGGATAAATTTAGGGTAAAACTTGGAGATAAAGTCGGAGGAAATTAATATTTTTATTAAATAATTAATTTAAAGAAAATTATAAAATTAATTATATTGGTGCAGTAAACAATTTATTAATTAATTTTAGGAAAATTATTAACAATTTAAAAAGAAAAAAAAAGAAAAAAGTTTTAGGTTCCACCGAGGTTCGAACCAGCACCAGCAAAACCCTTCTGGGTCCACCCCGCTAAGCCTTCGCTTAAATTTCTTGTATTTTTTTAATTTTTTCGGCTTAGCGAGGTGTGTTACACTCACATCTCCTACACCACATCATTGGACCGATACCCCTTCGTTACCTCCATCCGCTATAATGTGCAGAGCGGCCAGAGTGAAGTACATGTGGCGAAACTTATCTCACTGTTGAGATATTAATGCCGGCGTCTCGAAACCGAACTGTGTTTATTTCTCGTATATAAACTTAACTTTGCTGGTGAAATAAAAAAAAATGTTATTTATTATTAATTAATTATTTTTATTATATTAATTAATATTAATTTCTATATAATAGGGGGTGTTCAGCTTTAAATTATAAATATTTTTATAATTTTATTAAAATTAATTAAATAACGAACCATCCCGGAAATTCGTGAACTATATAACCCTCACTAAGTGTTTATAAACTGTGTACACCACCTGTGTAAATCGATAGCCCGTTTACATACCATCGATAAGGCTATAAATAACCGTGTATGTAATATATATTACAGTGTGTTTATTTTCCATCCCGGAAGACGTAATCGTGTAAACCTCTCTATAAATGGACACTTAATATACGTGTAAGGTGGGACACCTAATTTACATTTTCATAACGCGTGTAATTGGAACATTGTCGTCTGCTTGGTGTTGTGATTACAACATAAATTAATTAGTTCTGTTCAATAATATACATATCTTTATAAGCGATATCGTAGAAATGTACATTCATTCGTAAACGAATCGTTGGGTTTTTAATAATTTTATATAATACACCTTAGTTTCATATCCGATACGCATTATCCGTCTTAATGTTTGTATTTGCCTCTTGTATAGTTGACATAATTGCCGGTATAATATTGTAAATGCAACGTTTTTATCGGAGTGTAATAAATTACGCTGGTATTTCATGTATTCGATATCGCCTAGTGTTCTCATTTTATAGAATTTATATATAGGACTATAACCCCCGTATTCTTCGTAAACTTCTTCAACACAGGCATTAAAAACTTTCAATTCCAATTGTATTGTATTATCCATTTTCTCTAATAATATTGGTACTTGTTTTTTCTGTTCAATTGTCTAATTTTATAAAATTGGTTTGATAATGTTTTTTACAGTGTTTTAATGCTGTAGAAACACCGTGACTTATTAGATCGATTCTATCTTTCTAACTGACTTTCCGATTTGAATTATTACTAAACGATAATACTTGAGAGCACGTAATCCCTTGTTAACCATTCGATGAGTAGCCTGAGTGCCACCGCATGGTGGACATAGCAATGACTCGGCTTTGGTCCTTACCCCACAATGCCGACATGGGCGAGGTGAAACGGAACCTCTTCGCATCCATGCACGGTGATGTTTGCAATATTCGTAAATACCGGTGCGATGACACCTCTCGTGACTACCTGTCTTCAACCACGCACACCTAACTAGAACCATTATGTTGTATATATATACTGAGTATAACATAGGGATTTTTATCTCTAATAGGGTGTATCTTCTCATGTCATAAATATATGGTCTCGCGGTAGTAGTATATAAGAGTCACAAATGATACCATCATGCGGTGGAAGGTGCCGCGCGTAGCCGGTGCCTTCCAGAGGTGATGGTATCATTGTGACTCTTATATACTGCTTATATAAATATGAAAAACGCGATATAATGTTCGAATCAATAATTCCAGAACAAAAATATTTACACAATTCCCTAACATTTGATTGGTCCGTAGCAAAATGTATCTAAAATTTATATCCCAGTAAACTCCCATGCCGAACTACTTTCCGTAACCGTCAGGCACAGTTAAAATAATTCTTAAGAAAACGGAAAATAAACACATTTTCTTGATGAATTTATTTAAAATGCTGGAATTATAAGGAATGAATGGCCTTTTTGTGGAATTTATCGGGGATATAAACTTGGAAAAGTCGTGGGAATACTGCACGAGGCCTTCCGGCCTTCGTCCAGTATTCCCGCGACTTTTCCAAGTTTATACCCCGATAAATTCCACAAAAAGGCCATTCATTCCTATATTGAACTTGAAGGACAGAAATCAGATAGAACATAAAATAGCCACATAAAAACTTGAAGGATAAACGAGAACAGCACATTATCAAGTGGGGTAGGTTGAATATTCAGTTAAACAGGTCTATTTGATAGGAACACAATTGGAAATATTTCTTTCCTTATTTTTCTCATGATTATCTCGCCTAACTTTAAGCTCTTCTCAACATTACTTTCTTATACATTTTGGTATAAACATATTTATTTACTGCATTCACATACAAACATGTGCATAGGTAGTAGTTTGGATTGGATTGAAGGCTTATACAAACTTATTGAAATCCTCTCCAAAATACATTTTGTATGTGTGGCCGGGGTCAATTTCAGCTATTAACTTGAACAAACTGACGGGCGTAAGTTCGATTATATCCGTTGGTGGAGGGTAATGGACCACGAAATCCAAATCGCCGGTAACCAGTTTATTGCCATGGTTGTGAATGGAATAATATAGACTCTGAAATGTACAATGAATACACTAAATATCGAGCATGGATATTTACTTATCGGCAAGTACAATACCTGGTATA
Source organism: Conchocele bisecta (assembly GCA_029237695.1). Classification (NCBI taxonomy): domain Eukaryota; kingdom Metazoa; phylum Mollusca; class Bivalvia; order Lucinida; family Thyasiridae; genus Conchocele; species Conchocele bisecta. The sequence goes on from CM055265.1 coordinate 181,694,256, forward strand.
TGTTGGGACAATGTACGTCGTTAGATGCACACGGTTTCAACATATACTATAATACACGAAACGGTTACAGGTTCGGTGTTGTAACGCATGATGTATTGTATCACGCGGATGAATGGCAGTGTAACAGGTACATATATCAATGCGCCTTGGACTAATTTACTCGGACTACATGTATACCAGATATAGAGTACATTATTTACAATGTGCTATTCGTATTGTTCTCAGACGTCGGTAAGCTTATGTATTTACGAATAATAACCAGTTCACATGATACGAACTGACACGAACCTTAGATGTGGTCTATGAGGCTTTCCAAACGCATTCGTCACAGCTCACTCACATGGTGGGTAGGGTTAGCCTGCAATTGGTTAGGTAAGTGCAAGTGCATGTTTAGAATACGCGGGGTGGATTGGGGAGATAATGCGCGACCAGCATAACCGGTTAAATGCAACAGCGTAAACGAATAAATAGCAATAGGTCAAGATACGCGAAGAACGTAACCGAATATGACACAATACAACCAAGCGAACCCGTTTACAATGTAATACCTTATATTATGATGATATGAATCTCCGAATCTCAGGACCAAAGTCTATCTCTCTCTCGTCGCAAGTATTCTCGTGGAACGTTCCATACAGAGTGAAAGAATCGACGATGGAATGCTCATACCTACGAAGCGCGCGCGGTAAAAAACGGCGGGAAGTGGACCAGCCAATCAGAATTAGCCAACAAGCCAAGCGGGTGGACGTAGTCTCCAAGCCTGGAGTGAAATGTCCGACATTACCAAATATGGCAGCATTAGAGACTAAAAGTAACCGAGTCATGGCGGGCAGACGGACATTACCAAATATGGTAATACCAAAGGCGAACTTGTCACATGAAGTTAAGTGTATAGTCTGTTTCAGATTATACATGTTACGGGAAATACTATGAATTGACAACAATGAGACCACCGGCGATAAATAGTTTAATGCGAATAAAATACATAGAATGGCAATAAAATCATCTGCTACATTTTCCCCTGTCTTCAGAATGACGTCTCGTCATTCCACACATCGAATATAATATATATATATATATATATGGACTACTCCACGAGTGCGTCCATTGTGTTAACAACTCTTGTTAACAACTGCAATGCATTGTTCTTGTTTATTGTATCTCCGGTAGCTGTCTGTTGCATGTGGTAAGTGTCATGCCACTTGGGTTTCTTCTTTGCTCTTAGAGATCTTCGTGGTACTGTTACTGGCGGTATTGGTTGTGGCACATTTACAGCTTCGGCTTCAGCTTCCGCTTCAGACACTGTATCCGAACTTTCCCCCTGATCTTCAGAACCGTGGGCGTCCCCTACGGCTTCTGATGTGAAGTATGTCACGTCAACACGCTCTTCCTCTGAATCCGTTTCCTTGGCGCCATTGTTATCGAGTAATGATTGCTCATTATCCATCATAGTTGCGCCAGTGTCGTCTTCATCTTGCATCTGTGTAGACTCAAGTGGCTCACTGGCTGTCGGCTTCTGTATCCGTCGAGGTACAGGCACAGGCCTTTCGGTGTTGAATGTACCCACCGGTAACAAGTGATTTCTGTGCAGTGTTCTTTCCTTTCTTGCAGCTGATTTCACTACAAACACAGGAATGTCCTTGTTTGGTTTATTCATCATCAAGTACACCTCGTCCTCAAACTTGTCCGCTATCTTATGTTTACCATCATGTGCCAAAATCTTCACCAGTACCTTATCTCCAATTCCTAAATCTGACGCTCTGGCTTTCTGGTCATAATATTTCTTCTGTTTCTCTCTTGCTCCTTCTGCTGCTTTCTGCACGAGATCATACGAGTTCTTGAGTTTCTGTTTCAAGTCTTGTATGTATTCCGACTGTGGTTGTTTCTCCAACTCCGGATGAGTTCCAAACACTAAGTCTATTGGTAACCTTGGTGCCCGACCGAACATCAGCTCAAAGGGTGAAACGCCGATGCTTTCATGTCTGGTACAGTTATATGCATGTACTAGTGGCGCTATATATTTCTTCCAGTCCTGTTTTTGATGAGGTTCCAATGTTCCTAGCATCCCCATTAATGTTCTATTGAATCTTTCCGTCATACCGTTGGACATGGGATGATACACTGTCGTCCTGCTTTTCTTCATTCCCGTCAAACCACATAGTTCTTTGATCAACTCACTTTCAAAATTTGCTCCTTGATCACTGTGAATGCGGGTCGGTAGTCCATAATGAAAAATGCTTCCGCTGTAGTTTTCGCTGTTTGATTCTTTGTCGGGATGGCCATGGCGTATCTAGTAAAATGATCTGGTATTACCAGTATATTGCCTATTCCTCCTTTCGATGGTTCCAGTGTGAGATAATCCATGCATACTAGCTCGGTCGGATAGCCAGAAGTAATGCCTACTAATGGTGCCCTTATGTGTGTTGCAGATTTTCGTTTGACACATCTGTCACAGTTTCTCACCCATGATTCTGAATCCGATGTCATTCCAGGCCACCAAAATCTATCACGTAGTATTGACATTGTTCTATCTCTACCTGGGTGTCCCATGTCATCATCTACCCCTTGAAGTGCTTGCTTGATAAATACTGCCGTTAAAACTAACTGTTTTCGTTTCTGACCACTATCTTCCACCTCCCGGTACAATATGCCTCTCTCCATCTTGAAAGCTCGAAATTACCTAAACATTGTCAAGTGATCTCGAGTTGATGAATGTTGTCTGGTTTCTGATCTTTCACCGCATTTATCCAGTATCCTACCACTGCATCTTCGCGCTGTTGTCTTCTAATTTCTCTCATGTCTACTTGTGACATAGGCATGCCTGGACATTCTGTTACCTCCATCACATCAAGTGACAACGCTATTGTTGCTATGTATAGTTGAGGCTGCATTGTGCTACAAACTGCCCTGACTGATTCCACACTGATCTTTTCACTATCACCCTGTCCTTCCTGGTCTCTTTCCGGATATCGTGACATCGTATCTGCGTCTACATTCTTCCTACCGGGCGTGTATCCAATGTCGAAGTCATACGCGGTTAATGCGGCTAACCAACGGTGCCCAGTAGCATCAAGTTTTGCTGTAGATAACACATATGTCAATGGGTTGTTGTCGGTTACAACCGAAAAAGAATGTCCGTACAAATAGTCGTGATATTTTTCTGTAATCGCCCATTTCAATGCCAAGAACTCCAATTTCATTGTTGGATAATTCCTTTCTGCGTTGTTCAAACGTCTGCTGGCATAGTCGATTACCCTTGTTTTCCCGTCTTGTTTCTGACACAATACGGCACCTAATCCCTGTAGGCTTGCGTCAATATGCAGCTCGAATGGAAGACTATAATCGGCATATGCTAAAATTGGTGCTGATGTCATCATCGTTTTCAGTTTGTTGAATGCCGTTTCTTGTTCCTCGGTCCATTTCCAATCTGTGAGTGGTTCTTTTTTCCGTCCTTTCTTCTGTGCTTGTGGGGGCATGACCTCTGACAATGGTTTCACAACTTTGCTAAAATCTTTGATAAATCTTCTGTAAAATCCCGCAAATGAAACGAATTGTCTCACATCTTCCGCACATGTTGGCCTTGGCCAATTCTTGACCTTTTCAACCTTTACAGGGTCTGGAAACACCATCTTCTGACACTATGTAGCCAACATACTTTACTTTCCTTTGGACAAATGCACACTTCTTCGATGCCATCTTTAGACAGCTCTCTCTAAGTCGATTGAAGATAATTTCCAGTCTCTCTATGTGCTCCTCAAATGTGTTTGAAAATACAATGAGGTCGTCCAGATAGATTACACATATCTTCATGTTCAAATCTCCGAGCATGTCTTCCATAATCCGTTGGTATGTGGCTGGACTATTGGACAATCCAAATGGAAGTCGATTGAATTCGAAAAATCCCAATGGTCCCACTGTAAATGCTGTTCTCTCCTTATGGCTCTCTTGTATCTCGACCTGATGGTACCCACTGCGCATGTCCATTACCGAAAAGTACTTTGCCCCCGATAATGTATCTAGTACCTCCCCTATTCTCGGTAACGCGTATGAGTCTCTAGTTGTTCTCTTGTTCAAAAATCTGTAGTCAATACACATTCTGAGCTTACCATCTTTCTTTTTGACTAACACCACATTTGATGCGAATGGCGAATGAGATTTCCTTATAATCCCTCCGGCTAATAGTTGCTCTAAATGAGACCTAACTTCATCTATCATTGCGGGTGGTATACGCCGAAAACGTTGCTTGAATGGCGTCTCGTCACTCAAGTTAATTTGATGTTGTACCCCTTTGTAGTGTCCAATGTCGGTATCTCCTTGCGAGAATACATCCTTGTGTTTCAGAAGTAATGTCTCGAGTTGTTCACTCTGTGTCTCACTCAAATTGAGTTGTTCACTCTGTGTCTCACTCAAACTGTCACCTATGTTGAGTGTCTCGACAAAGTCCCCTTCCTCTGATGTACTATTCAACTGTGCCTGCTCCATAACAACTGGCTGTAGTTCAAATAACAGCGCATTGGGTGCTACTGCCATCGTACGTGTCGTAACATTTGATACGTGTACTTGTATTCCTTCACTATTTCTGCAGTCATAATTCACCAGTATATGAGTGATATCTATGTCTGGGGAAATAACTGAGTTCTCAGTTGGTTCCACTATAGCACATGTAGGTTGATATTCCGTTTTATGTCCCAAGTAACCTTCTATGGTCATGGTACTATTGGGTCGTATGTACACCATACCAGTCTCTGCACTTTTTATCGTTGCGAGTCTATTCTTGTTCTTTTTAAGTATTCTATCTCGTATAGTCATACACCTAAACGCTAAGTACCACGGCGTGAACAAAGCCGAACTTTGTAGGTATTTTTCTCCAAGATCACTTTGGCACCTATCCATGTACTGTGATAATATATTTGTTCCCAACAACACCGGAACCCTATCACTGTAATTGCTCTTCGGGACTATTGAAAACAAACAGTGTTGTGTGTGTTCAATGGGTATGCCGCTAACAGTCAAGTCAATGTTTATATACCCCGAGTATGGCAAATTGTTTCCATTTGCACATTCTATATGTAAAATTCCATCAAGTGGCTGTAACTCTATGTGTGACAAATGCTCCTGGTAAAAACTGTCACTAATAGAGCTAACACAACTGCCCGTATCCAACAGAGCCTTGGTGTGTATTCCAGCAACCGTTACATCAGCCTCGTTGCTAGTCCCTACTAGTTCTCCATTGAGACGATTTTGTTTGTCGCCCATCATACGTCCCGCATAATAGACCTGATCTAGTTTAAATCACGCTTTGAATGATCCATCGCGTCACACATTCCCACTTATAATGCCCTCTCTGTCGACACCTATAGCAAAGTGGTCCTTGAGTGGTGTTTCTGTCGAACTCTCCATCCGTTCTGTAATTGTCTCGTCTTGTGTTGTAGGCGCTATCATATCTCGGCGTATCTCTTGTAGGTGGCTCCCGGTTGTAACTATCCTTGCGGTTATTATCACCCGGTCTATCTTTCTTAACTGGATTGTGGTAATTTGTCCGATACCGATCTTCATACACTTCCCCTCTTGTATACCTGATCCCCTCTATCCGTCTGTCTTTTATTCTTGTAATCTGCATTTGGTTTGTTCCGATCTACATAGTTTCGTCTGTGTTCTTCTCTTGGTCTAACATCTCTGTTTCCATCAGCCACACTAAGTTGTTCTTCTCTTGGTCTAACATCTGTTTCCATCAGCCCCACTAAGTTGTTGTCTATAAACAACACCACTTACTTCGTTAAGTTGCTGCCCCATCTGAGTAACTGTTGATGCCATTGATTTCACCATCTCCTTAAGTTCTGTCATGTCACTGCATGTCTCTCTCTCCGTGGTACTCTTAGCTGCAGTCCTCTGTGGCTTCTCTGTATCTGTCCTCGTATGCTGCTGCTCAATCTTTCGTAGTTCTACTCGTAGTTTGTCAAAGTCCTTGACTGCTTCAAACTTGTAAACGGAAACATCCTTAAGGTCTTGTCGTAATCCCGTCCAGAACATCGATCGCAACATCTCATTTGTGTCTGATACCCTAACTAAACCTTTCTCAACTGCCTGACTCAATATATCCTCAAGCCTACATGACCATAATGTGATGTCTTCCGAGTCCCCTTGCTTCGCACTGTAAAACTTCGATAACAAACTCTCCTTGCTATCAACTACTCCGTATACACTGTCAAACTTATCCATTATGGTTGCTATGTTGATTCCAGGTCCTAGTCTCATAATTATCATGCCTGCCTCTCCCTTAACTGACCTCCTCATCGACTGTAATACCACATCTGGTTTGTAACTTCCTTCTAAAAGTAAACTTTTGACCTCGTATTTCCATTGATCATATGTCACCTCTCCATTTGTTAATTGGATTGTATCCCCATAAAATATAGAAATCCTTGGCTGACCTGTAGATACAGTAACTGGTGTAGGTGTTGCACTTGTTGCTGATTTGCTGTATCCCTCTAACCATTTCTCTAAGTCCTCAGCTGTATCTGCTTTTGGCTTCACTTTAAGAGACTTAAATGCTGCTAACAGTTTTCTGTCCTCCTCCGTTATATCTGGTTCCATCATGTACAACTGTGTGTCCCTATCCGTGAACTAGTATGGCAAACACCGACTGTGCTTCCTTATTGTTGACCAATGTATAAGTCAATGACGTGAGGTATGTCTAACACCAATGCTGCTTCCCAATTGCTGACAAATGTCAAAGTCAGTGACGTGATCCCTGTCCGACAAACTATAACACGGTTTGTGTACTATAAGATATCAGTCGGTGTCAACTGTTATGCACTGTACGTGTGTTGCTATAATATGTCCTTGTTGACAAGTCACGTTGCTATGTGACAGTAGTTGTACACTAACAAGTCACGTTGCTAAGTGACAGTAGTTGTATCACCGTCACTATGTCGTCACTATATAACAGTATGTGTTGCTATCGTATACCCGTCTAAGTCAGTGTACCATGTAATTATAGTCGTCACTATATAGCAGTATGTGTTGCTATGGTATATAAGTCAGTGTACTAGTAACTATAGTTACATATACTTAATTATTATACAATGTATTGAGTTGCCAATCCAATATACTGATTCACTAAGTATGAAAGATGTTGCTGCACTAAGCGTGTATGCTGTTGTAATATGCAATCACATTTCCACTGTTCACCTTGTTGACAATGTCACTTATTCACCACCAGAATTTCAATCACATTTCCACTGTTCACCTAGTTTAAAATGTCACTTATTAACCACCAAAATGTCAATCACATTTCCACTGTTCACCTAGTTGACAATGTCACTTATTCACCACCAAAATTTCAATCACATTTCATGTCCCCATAAGCCAAAAACCGAAAAAAAATCCTATGTGTGTCGTCCCTTGTTACCACACCACATACACATACACGGACGAACGTACAAACAAATATCCGGGAAACAAACGCGAGTTTATTTAAAAATACGCGAGATCGACGTTTCGTTACTGGTACCAGTTCTAAGTTCAATTTATTTTGTATTCCCAAATACAAAATTCAATTTATTTTGTATTCCCAAATACAAAACACAATCTATGAACGAATACTATTACATGTACAAATGTTTCCAATTATACATGCCTCATTTGAATCAATGAGTAGAGCCTGGTCTGCGCATTCATTCAAGTCAGAAACCCTGTATACGCCACATGTTTCCATATACAGATATATACAGAACTACGTGATCACTGTTTACTTTCACTTTCCAGTACACACAACAAATGGACAGCCTGTGTTTACACGCAGTTCATTTTCATAACACGGAAGTATACAACGCTATTCAACTAAACCGAAAGTAGACGACGCGTGGACGTGTCATTCGTCAATTCACGTGACTAAATATTAATCATGTGATACCTGGGTAGTCATGGGACCAGTCATGTGGCCATACCGGACAATGGTAACAAATACTAACAATATCACGTGACTAAATATTAATCATGTGATACCTGGGTAGTCATGTGACCAGTCATGTGGCCATACCGGAAAATGGTAACAAATACTAACAATATCACGTGATCAGATCGCTAATCATGTGACATACATGGGGCCAGATCATGTGACAAGCCTATGGTAATCATCAAATAAACTGGGCCGTCTGATATCCTACAAAATCACTGTAATGCCAATACACACGAATATGTGATCAACCCAAACGGACCAAACCGGACAAAAACGGACGAGAGATTATCTGAAATTTAGCATGAAGGGATTACTTCAAAATCGCTGATTTTGCGCAGGGCCAGTTAGTATGAATTACTGAATTAATATACATGCATAGGGTCACTTTCGCTCTGACAATAATCAATCGCACCACAGTATGTCGGCCTGAACAACACTGAGCATGGCTACGTCTCAAACCATATTTTAGACGTACTGGCAGGCCTCGACAAATCCACTCGTCCGCTCGTATTTACGAGTAACTTTTCAGTCTGGGCGAGTGCAAATTGAAAGCCACTCGTCCAGTCGGGCGAGTGGAAATTTGAAGATGTTCACTGAGAAAATGCAAATGCGAAGTTTTGCGAAGCGAAATATTAAATTCCAATAAAATATTCAACCGATTACCGAGCGTGGTAAAGGGAGACTACCTACTACACTCGCATTTCTGCGTTGTCAAGATACACATATACAATGTAGACTGTGTCCGACTTAATATTCCCATTCATGGCTGCAACTACTGAATTTAATATGTGCATTCTATAACCAGTCACCGTGTCTCAGCATCCTGTTTAACTGTCGTCTGCTCTGTGTTTACAAACAAAACAAGATGTCAGACATACGCCGGTTTGAGATATTGATAGATCCAATGAACAACTCGAAAAGGCGAAATTAATCACGGGTATCTGGCGAATTATATCTAAAACTAATTAAAGACATATAATTACCATTTCTGAAAATGTATGTTTTATTTGACCAAAAGTTTGGACGAGTAGAAGTCCAGTCTGGACGAGTAGATTGTTATGTTCTCTCGTCCAGTGGGACGAGTCAGAAAATAAAACTTTGTCGAGGCCTGACTGGACTGTGCGTCAATATATGTCTCGCACTGTAAATGATTTCAGACAAAATGCGAATGCGACAAAAAAAACTGTACTCTGTTCAACGGGGAGTGACCAGCATAGAATAACTGGGAGTTCCAGTGGACAGTGTAGCCAATAGTATGCACGGACGAAAAATGGACGTCATTGTGATCACTATATTGTATCAGAAATTCAATTTACAACATGTACAGCATATATCTGCTTACCGACCGGCGACGGCGTCTGAGAACATTACAGCACAGATCATTAACTGTCAGCTATACACACATGTCCCAATAGTCACTAGATCACACTCAGCACGAAGGAATTCACTGTCCGGTGTCCACCGCCGGATAGCGGTCACTATTCGCACAGGTAAACGTTATTCACGTACGCACGCTCCACGCTTTGTAAACCAGGGGTCGTGAGTTCGATCCTCACTGGGGGCTCCAATGTGGCCGGGGTCAATTTGTGCTATTAACAAACTGACGGGCGTAAGTTCGATTATATCCGTTGGTGGAGGGTAATGGACCACGAAATCCAAATCGCCGGTAACCAGTTTATTGCCATGGTTGTGAATGGAATAATATAGCCTCTGAAATGTACAATGAATACACTAAATATCGAGCATGGATATTTACTTATCGGCAAGTACAATACCTGGTATATGTTGGGACAATGTACGTCGTTAGATGCACACGGTTTCAACATATACTATAATACACGAAACGGTTACAGGTTCGGTGTTGTAACGCATGATGTATTGTATCACGCGGATGAATGGCAGTGTAACAGGTACATATATCAATGCGCCTTGGACTAATTTACTCGGACTACATGTATACCAGATATAGAGTACATTATTTACAATGTGCTATTCGTATTGTTCTCAGACGTCGGTAAGCTTATGTATTTACGAATAATAACCAGTTCACATGATACGAACTGACACGAACCTTAGATGTGGTCTATGAGGCTTTCCAAACGCATTCGTCACAGCTCACTCACATGGTGGGTAGGGTTAGCCTGCAATTGGTTAGGTAAGAGCAAGTGCATGTTTAGAATACGCGGGGCGGATTGGGGAGATAATGCTGCGACCAGCATAACCGGTTAAATGCAACAGCGTAAACGAATAAATAGCAATAGGTCAAGATACGCGAAGAACGTAACCGAATATGACACAATACAACCAAGCGAACCCGTTTACAATGTAATACCTTATATTATGATGATATGAATCTCCGAATCTCAGGACCAAAGTCTATCTCTCTCTCGTCGCAAGTATTCTCGTGGAACGTTCCATACAGAGTGAAAGAATCGACGATGGAATGCTCATACCTACGCGCAAGAAGCGCGCGCGGTAAAAAACGGCGGGAAGTGGACCAGCCAATCAGAATTAGCCAACAAGCCAAGCGAGTGGACGTAGTCTCCAAGCCTGGAGTGAAATGTCCGACATTACCAAATATGGCAGCATTAGAGACTAAAAGTAACCGAGTCATGACGGGCAGACGGACATTACCAAATATGGTAATACCAAAGGCGAACTTGTCACATGAAGCTAAGTGTATAGTCTATTTCAGATTATACATGTTACGGGAAATACTATGAATTGACAACAATGAGACCATCGGCGATAAATAGTTTAATGCGAATAAAATACATAGAATGGCAATAAAAGCATCTGCTACATATGTAACGTGTGTAGTATAATTAGATACTATTATCTATAGTGTACATAATGTATATAAAAGTGAAAATAAAACATTTAGCCGTAAAATAACCAAAAAAAATATAAAAAATGTTGAAAAAATAAATTCAATTTTGTTTCCCAAAAACGCTAAATTTTCGGTGGCGGGTTTGTAAAACAAATATTAAAAAAATAAAGGCCATATAGTATTTATACATACAGATATACAGGTATTCAGCGCCTCATTTCTAAGTACATATGTCCCAGCTTCGCAAGTGTGTTCCTAATTGAGACACGCCATGTGATTTTGTACCTTCGGACATCTGCGTAATTTCATTAACCCTTAGACCGCTACTCACAACAATTGTCGTCTGCTGTTGCTTTTATGTCTTGCCTTATTTCTCAATAAAAACATGGTTTGACAGCACTTCAGAAACATTTCCAATAGAAATGATTCTGAAGTGCTGTCAAAGCATGTTCTAAATTATTCTTATGATAAAAATGGAAAATAGAAAATAAACAGCAGACGACAAAATAAATAAGATACACTATAGCGGTTTAAAGGCCCTGAACGGCTCAGTATTAAAATTTTCCGATTTTTTCAAACATAAAACTAACATATACTGCCTAATAGATACATCTGAAGTCTTGAGATTTACATCTTAATCGCAATGTGAAGACAACAAAAACTTGTTTTGTGTACCACTCAGTGCAAAATGTCAATATTGACAATTTCATTTCCGTAACCCAAAGGCTTCGGCTCAGAAGCGAGTCGATAAACTCCGGCTATCAGAATTCATCGGCATCGAATCGGGGAGTTGAGGAGTTGACCCGAGCGTCTATCGAAAAATCGATCGGGCTTTGAAACACGCACCTGCTGTTTGTTTATCAACAAATATTGATATTTTCATCGACTACAAACTCATTTTTGTACCAAAATGAATGCAAACAGTTTCGAAGTGTGTGTAAATAGAAACCTGTTGGATTTATGTGTGGGAAAATCCGATAGGATGCCAAATTCGGCAACTTGAGCCGTATAGGGACTTTAAGGGTTAAATACGATTACAAAATTTACAATATTTTTCATAAATAAAGTAAAATTTCATGAAATTACGCAGAGGTAAAAATCACATGGCGCGTCACATATGCTGGTGTGTCTACTGAGAACTACATTACGTAATAATACCAGCACAAAAATATTTACACAATTACACAATTTGATTGGCCCGTAGCAAGTCACTGTCCAAAATTTATATCCCAGTAAACACCCATGCTGAACTACTTTCCGTAACCGTGAGGCGCAGCTAAAATAATTCTTAAGAAAACGGAAAATAAACACATTTTGTTGACGAATTTATTTCAAATGCTGGAATTATAAGGAATGAATGGCAATTTTGTGGAATTTATCGGGGATATATAAACTTGGAAAAGTCGCGGGAATACTGGACGAAGGCCGGAAGGCCTCGTCCAGTATTCCCGCGACTTTTCCAAGTTTATACCCTGATAAATTCCACAAAAAGGCCATTCATTCCTATAATAACAAATGCCCGCCCAACGTCGGTTTGGAAAAAGTAACGATGTGTGCTACCAAAGGATCAGTAGCCGGTTTACCAGAATTAATGCTACATATACTTTGAGGGAGTAATTATTTACTTTTAGTGAAATGCATTATTTCATATAGAACTAACGACTGTTTATATTTGATGATTAAAGGTATGCACCATTATTATACTGTATGTATTACATTATCACAGGCATTTTGTTTTCGTTGGAAAATATGTTATGTCATTAAATTAATTAATTTGTGCATACATTGAAAATTTCTCCTTCAAAGTATACTTAGTAAGATTAGAATACTTTGCAATTTGGTGAAATCGGCTACAGGTCCTATGCAGTTCGTGATTAGGTCACTGAAACTAACTTCCATCAGCAAATTGTTAGATTCTAACCATATTCAGCGGATGTGCAAGAGGCGCACGAGTTACCCTCGTAAATCACACGCGATCTGTACGTTGATAGGATAGTGTGTTATGCGTTTTAGACATGTACAAACAATGTATAAACAAGTATAATACACTATCATATGAACATGCCGATCGCCCGTGTCGTAAATGGCACATATATTACCTGTACAAGTACATGTACATGTTCAAGTACATGTACAAATGGGGGGGGGGGGGGTCCCAAAATCAGAACTGAATATTTACAATAAAAAAAATATATATTCAGCCCTGAAATCAAAATAATCCTGATCTGATGCCAGGTCCTCGCCACACTAGAATCACTTGGCCCCCTCCCAAAAGCAGTAGGATCAGTAATAATCATACTACTTTTATAATGGGCAATACACCAATTCAACTCCCCGGTAGCAAAAGAGCCAAAGATAATCAAAGGAATGAAAGTCCTGAAATCCTTCGCAGTACGTGCTCAACCATTTTAATATTTCACACTAAAAATCATATATATATACTCTATTTAAAATCAATATATTCGTCGAATCAGTATACATTATCAATGCTGCAAAAACAATATTTATCTTGACAAACATGATTTCACCTTGACCTTGGACATGAAGGCCACGTGGGTGTGGTACATGTATGGAATGAAAATATGGATGATGATAAGGAAGTATATGAAGTTTGAAGTCAATCTTACTTACGGTTGCAGAAAACTTTAAGGCAAATCGTACGGATGAAAATGTCTAAGTAATTTGACCTTGACCTTGGAAATGAAGGCCGCATGAGTGTGGTATGGAATGAAAATATGGTTGATGATAAGGAAATATATGAAGTTTGAGGTCCATCCGACTTTCCGTCACAGAGATAATGGGTACCCAAACTCTTTAACGTGAACGGACGGAATTACGAAAACTATATACCCCTCCACATACTTTGTATGCCGTGGGGTATATCTATAGTTTTGTATACACAGTTTAAACTTTATATATTTTACAACAATTACAAACAAGAGCGAGCAGTCATGCATGGAACACGACAGGTGACATATGTCATCAGTCCCTTTTTTCCTGTCACAGTCATAGCTCAGGAACTAGACTGGTGACATATGTCATCAGTCCATTTTCTCCTGACACAGTCTCCTAAATTTAAAATTCATATCATTTTCCAATTCAAATAGGAATTCTCAGCGATTTGTAACCCGGAGGATATAACAAAAACGTTCTACTTTCACTTTCATTTCAGCTACACATTCAATTTTAATTTATTGAGTAAATGATGCCGAAATATTTATTTAAATTAATATCAAATTATTTAAATATACTTTTTTTAATTCATAATACAAATAATCTAGAGATAATTATTATCCTTATTCAAACTCAAGACAACGTTTCCTTTGTGAGGTGTATCGTACTGTATATGCTGTGTAACGTCAAGTCGCAAGACTGTCGGCAGCGTATGCGCTAACACACACGACGTGTAATTATCAAAAAATTGCTAGCACCTCTCGGAAAGTTTGGATTTCCGCGTGAACTGTTTTACTAAATTCATTATAGATTAGTTGACTTTTTAAGTAAAATGGACACTGATTAATAATATCGATGGCTCAAGATGATTAAAACAGTATGTAGCTGTCAAAAAACAACGTTTCTGCTTTAAATCATCATCATTTCGCTGTCCAATGTTGGATTTTATCGAGCCATTGACCTATGTAAAGTTCAGAATGTAAGCTTTAATCTGATTGGTCATTCAAGAAAAACGTCACAGGGAAATCCCGCCCCCTACTATATCATTGCGCAAAATATCAACATACATAACAAAGAACTCATATTAATGCGTAACAGTTAATAGTTTATAATGTATACAAAAACTTTTGCAATAACACACATACAGCACAAAAAAGCAAACAGCACATGTATTACGCTGAAACGGTAAGATAGCTCGCTGTTTTACTGTTGTTGAACTACTTTTTATGGCGTAGTACCGCGCCGCGTGTTTTTCTAAAGTTAAACCCGCACACAGTGACACTGCGACCGCCACTTAACTCATTAGCATATCTGTAATGACTGAGAATTTTCATATAGTTACTAAATTCGAGCTAATAGCTCGGATTATCCGAGCTATTAGCTCGGATAAAAACGAACCTGAGGGCCAAACCAGGCAAATCGTGGTTCCTATATTAAAGGAGGAATATCTACCGTTAATTTACGCCATCACGTTCGCCCGACCAACCACCCACACCGGATTTGACGCACAGTGGAAGACTCGGACCTAGGACCTGATAAATGGCTCGATCATTTGTAAACCTTTACCCCACCCATCAATTTACGTACAATAGACACTATAACGTTTATAGGCTATACTGTATATTGTAAGGAAATGGGTGGGTGGGGTAACGTTTTTCAAATGAGCCATTTATTGGGTCATAGGTCCGAGTCTTCCACCTGTGGTTTGACGTTGTCCGTCTTGTATTACTGTGGATGTGATACATACATCATAGACGCATATATAAGTTGCCATACATAATATATCAGTGTTCCCCTTTTCCCGGCAGGTGTTGTTCGGAGTGGCGTGTCCAGCCCTCGTCGGCGCCGCCGGTACAGCTATCACCATCGGCACGTCAAGTACAGTGGCGGCGCTCGTCGCGATGGGCGTGTCCGCCGGCGCAGCGGCATGTCATGTCCGGAAGATGAAGTGCAAGCGAGAGGTAAGTATGCGGCTTATATAAATGCAACGATATTTTCCGTAAATTACGTCTAAAGTTGAAGAAATGTTCAGATCAAATTCCGCATTTTCTATGAAAATTTCTTCAACTTTCGCCTTCACATTCTGTAAATATTGTTTTTTATTATATACCTACCCATGAAATACATAGCTATACGATGTAAATAAAAGTCATATATTCTCATCGATGAAATAAACAACTTCCGGTGAAAATACCGCTATCTATGTTCATAACGCGCATCTGCAGTGCCGGCTGCAAATACACATTCATTACAGGCGCGGATACAGGGGGTGGGGGGGGGGGTACAGTAAAAAAAAAAAATAATAATTTCCATGGAGCGGTAAATAATAAATAGAATATTGATATTTTGTATTCGTTGCAAAAATATGAATATCCTCTACATATGTTATGAGATATCGCACATCTCCACAGGTACAAATCACATGGCTGGTCTCGTATACATGTGATCAGTCCTATGAACATGGGTTTATCCAGCTTGCGACGGTGTAGCCCCAGGTCAGCCAGAGTATAGAAGTTTCAGATTTGTTAAAATGGAAGCCGTCGCTGAACCCTTTCACCTCCAAGTAGCGGACATGAACTATTTAATGTTAAGTTTGAGACTGTTCCATTGTGTAGAAAATGGGGGCATTTTGTAAAATATATTCACAAATAGTGCAGATCTTGATGAGACGGCTCGTTACGAGCTGGCTCATCATGATATACACTGTTTGCAAATATTAAGAAAGAGTTCTCTCGTGTTGAAAGAGTTAAAAGACGTCCGCTTAACCCTTTCACCTTGAGCTATGTAACTGACATGAACTATTTCATGTTAAGTTTGAGACTGTTTCATTATGTAGAAAATGGGGGCATTTTTTAAAAAAATAAAAATTCAGTCGGGCATGTGATATATCAATTTATTTATTTACTTAATGGTGTTTAACGGCCTGTTAACAACTAAGGTCATGTCGACTTCAATATTTACCTCTTGTGATGGATAGGTGGTATCAAATCGAAGGCCTTGATGAGGCAATCGCGTGGGTATCGAGTACAAAACTGATGAAGGTCAAAGGGTCGTACTTTTCAAACCAAAACTGTTAGTAAGAGGACCAGTCAAGGTCAGGTGAGCGATATAGGTCCATTTGACTCACTTGTTATTTTATTTATACATGTGCAGCTCATTGTCAGATATGCACATATTTATAAATAGTGTTAAGTGCCATACCCCACCCTCTACTACACACCAGTGCCGAAGGTCAATATCCATGTTTTCCGTATGCATCTAGGGGAAATTTGCTCCGTTTCTTACACACTGTCTTGTTAATATCTTGTCAAGTGACGTTGGACATAAAAAAAACATTCAATCAATAAATCATCTAATGGTACCCTTCTCACTAGGTTCCACTGTTCCACTGGGGACCTCCCAGAATTACAGAGGTTCCACTGTAATCGCATATAGGCGCCCCAGGAATTGCAGACAATTGTAATGGTTCCCGTCTCGGGAGGTTCCACTGTACCTGAAGTACAGTGGAACCTCTCTAATACTGATACCCTGGGGACGTCATATGGTGTCCGGTTTAGAGATATTCCACTGTATATCCATACAGGCACACCAGACATTGGATATGGTGATACTGGTTCCCTTCACGGTGTGGGGGGGGGGGGGGGGTCCACTGTACCATAATAACAGAGGAACATAATTAAACATTCTGGGGACCTCCCATGCAGGGTGTCCGGTTTAACCCTTTCAGCACCCACAGGCCTGTATAGTGGCATCGTGACGAGCCGTCTCATCAGGATCTGCACTTTTTCCATATTTTTTAGAACAAAAACACCCTCTTTTCATAAATGGACTAGTCTGAAAATCATTTTGTGCCGATTGAAATGGTTGCACAATTAATATATCAAAATCCATTCCAGCTACCTAGGGGTGAAAGGGTTAAATATATTCCACTGTATACCCCATATAAGAGCCCGGAGAGTTGGAGATAATGATACTGGTTCCCGACTGTACCCGAATTACAGTCGAACCTCACTAATCCAGATTATATTGCCAATTAGCGGGGTTCCACTGTATACCACATACAGGCGCCCCAGGAGATAGAGACAATAGTAATGATGCCCTTCTCGGGAGATTCCACCATATCTTAATTTACAGTGGAATATCTCTAAACCGGACACCCTGGGGACCTCATATGGTGTCCAGAGCAGAAAGGTTTCACTGTATACCCCATACAGGCGCCCCAGGAGATGGAGACAATGGTAATGGTGTAATTCTCGGTAGATTCCACCATATCTAAATTTACAGTGGAATCTATCTAAACCGGACACACTAGTGACCTCCTACGGTGTCCATAGTAGAGAGATTCGACTGTACACCCCATACAGGCGCCCCAGGAGATGGAGGATATGGTCATGGTGCCCTTCTCGGACGAATTCAGGGACTATGACATGAACGAAGACAATGAGATTGCCTACGAGGAGTTTGTCTCCGCCGTCATGCAGTCCGTGCCTATGGCTGATCCTGAGGAGCTGAGGGAACCCTTTGCCTGGGCTGACATGAATGGTAAGTAGGACAAGTGAGGCTGTGACTGGAGAAATGGGGCTTGTGTGAATTGTGGTTGACCTGGCTTTGCATACCGGTTTCAGTATACTGTACTTCACGCGTACTTGTACAAGCAAAATTAATATTTACAAACACATTAGTGCCGACAGTGGATGGTGGAAAATCTTAATTGTATTTGTTTAATAAAAACATGATTTGACAGCACTTCAGAATCATTTCCAATGGAAATGATTCTGAAGTGCTGTCAAACCATGTTTTTATTGAGAACATTACTGCAGCCTAATAAGGACCTAAACATGCATAAACTATTTTACTGACTGAATGGCGAACAGTGTAGACCCGGATCAGACCAGGCCAATCTGGGACAACACTGGGCACAAATATGATAAGCCCCATTTCTCCAATCACAGCCACAAGCATGTCCTCGGCAGCAGCACACCAGCCTTACAAGTCATGGTCCAAAGGACCATACTCTAGTGTTAATGTGTTGGTATATATTTTAACCCTTACACCGCTATCCTAATGTTGTTGTCGTCTACTGTATATATTCTATTTTCCATTTGTATCATCAAAAGCATGCTTTGACAGCACTTTAGAATAAATTACAACATGTTTTGACAGCACTTTAGAATCGTTCATTGGAAATGATTCTGAAGTGCTGTCAAACCATATTTGTATTGTGAAATAATGCAAGATATAAAAGAAACAGCAGCCGACAATTGTTGTGTGTAGCGGTCTAAGGGTTACTATGATAAGATAAATTGGACTTATGGTATTTGCAAAAAGTTTAAACTCTGTGTAGATCTGCACAGTCTGATCAGGGTCTGACTATTTCTCTCAGCCACATTTAACAGAATAGGACACCATTTATGTTGGCAGTTTCGCCGACTGAATGGATGTGTATGCTGATCTGGATTTACACTGTTTGCAAAGGCAATAAGTCTCATTTCTCCAGCCACAGCCACATACAAGTCTGACATTGAATATAAGTATAAAGGTTACAAAAGTCCCAACATCACATGTCCATTGTCCAGTCTGGTGCATGCCATGACGATGAATATATTGTGTTTGTTTTTGTTTGTTGGGGTTTAACGGCCAAAGATAAAAACGTACCTGTAGGCCAAACCAGGCAAATCGTGATTCCAAAAAGAAGGAAGACCTACCGTTAATTTATGCCGTCACGTTCGCCTGACCAACCACCCACACGATGAATGGAAGTAGACTTCAGTTAATTCAATATATAACTGGAGCTGTTTCTAGTTATTCACTATTATATATTAAAACAACAAATTCCTTTTTGCAGGAGATGATAAACTGGACACGGACGAGTTTATGGGTGCCCCATTCTTCTTTGCTCGTAAGTATACATGCACTGTTTCTAATTATTACACATGTATATCAGGGGGCCGTTTCACTAAACTTTGTATGACTAAAATATTCGTAGGCGCAAAATTATGATTGTCTGTAAATTTCACATTAACATTGTTTTCGTAAACAACTATTGGATTTACATTTATTGGCAGCCTATGCTGAATAAATGTAAATCCATCAATTGAAATTTGCAGACGATCCAAAATTTGCACTTGCAAACATTTTAGTCGTACGAAGTTTAGAGATAACGGACGCCAGGCTGTGGATCACGTGGTTTCCACATGGTGTGCCATCATATTTGTGTTCATTCTGTTGTATGCACATTACAGTATAGACAGACTTACCTCTTTGTAAACGTCAAAAGGATTCAATATAAAAATGGAGCCTTTTATATCCATATGCAATAGTACATTAGCACTGAATTAATGTGTGCACTGTTATACAGCACGCCATTATACATGTACTATGGTGCTGCACTTCCCATCGTTTCACGTGCAAAAATGCACCGCGTTCCTGAAAAGATGCCACTCGGCTCTACTTACACCATATAAACACATTTGTCATCTAGTACGAAATTTGCCCCGGTTACTAGACGAAAATATGTTCATGCTGTATCTTCTGTATGTAGCTACGTCTTTGGAATTCTTGTATGTGGGGTTTAATCTGGTTATACCCCTTATCTGCATTTTATTTCCATTATAAATGATTCTAAATTGCTGTCAAACCATGTTTTTTAAGAGAAAAATGGTAAATGTAAAATAAACAGCTGACGTTGAAATTAAATTCAGCAGAGTAAGGTAATTGTTAAGTGTTTATTAGCGGACAGTAACAAACAAATGGTGAGAAGCCAATATGCTCTATTTTGATTTGCTGTCAAACACTCGGTCATTAATTCCAGTATGCAGTGAACTGATGAAAAAACTACTATTTATTACAGATTATGATGACGATACTGCAATTGCTGCCTAAAACAACAACAACAACGAAGCCAACAGATTAAACCAACTTTCTGTTGGACACGAGTTTCAACAAGACAACTGTATATTGCATAGATACTACCAGCCATGGTTGAAGACACTCGGAACCTTGAACTTGTGCACTATTATTCTAGTTATACATTTGCCAGTAAACATAATTCACTGCATATGCTACATGTACATGCGAATGTTAGTGTAAAATAATGACAATACATGGAAAGAAACAATCTAGATCAGCCTGGTAAGAACTTATACTGTTCGTTAGAAGCATATTTGGTATTTCACAGGCAGCACATAGTGTATAATGTGATCTGGGTCTAACATGTTCTCATGCTTGAGTTTACAGATAGTGATATGCACTATATACAGGTACACGTTATGTTAGCTTGGTCACCGACTGCAAGAGCGTAGGGACGAGTCTGACAACGAGATCGGACAAATTAGGTCTTATTGCATTAGCTGGTGTATATTCTAATAAATATATCTTTCCGGATTTGAATATATCGAGGGCTTGGAGCAAAACTTGTCTAACTTTATTTTTCACAGAAAATCTTTTGTTTTACACGTTTTTAATAATTGGGTTGAAATACACGTTCTGTGAAAAAATTAATTGCCAAGGCCAATTAATTAGTACTTTAATAAGTCGGAAACGAAGTAGTCTATCTCAAGTTGACCATTATCTTAAACACAATACTATGCTAACTTGAGTTGGACTAGTATTGCGCTGAAATATACAATTTGTTAACTAATCTGAGGTAGTCTATCTGTACTTGGACTAGTTTTGCACTGAAACAACTAGTAATTCAGAACAATTAGCAATAGCAAGTACTATCGTGGTAAAGAATAAAGACTATTATTATTTTATTGTGTGGCTAAGAAATATAAATTCGCTTTTGAGTATAAAAAAATTGTTATTCAGAGCAAATATTCCTAATAATCTCCAATGTTTGTGAAAAAGAAAAAAAATTGTGTAAAATTATAATATTCAATATATTATACTTTTAATCAAATTCAATAATTAAATGTATTTATGTAATTCCAGAAGAATCTCATTTTAATTAACAGTAGTATTTGAAAAGCCCTTGAGAGATGCATGTGTAGCTGCTGTTTCACATCTGGCTTAAACTTTACGACAGTTGCACATCTGGTGTGAAATTTATGGCTACGTTTCTTAAATGGCGACACATTTCATGCTGTTAAATTTCATTAGCAGGCACTCTTGAAGGGTAAGTTGACACAATTATTATACACATGAGAGGTCTGGTTGAAAACAGAACAAGAACAATTATAACATGAATGATCATGTTATAAAAGAACGCTTTGAGTGTACGTTATTACTATTGAGGCCAACTACATGTTTGCAAGTAGCATGTAAAGTTATAGATATCAGGGTATGGGATCAGTGGTTTCCGAACCTGCTTTTCCGACGTGACGTATTCTGTGACGTCATTTTTACAGTAAATTTTCTTGAAACTTTTCCAAGCAAACGGACGGATTTCGATGATATGTATCTCACCATAGAAGTGACATACCGGTTCGATGATATGTATCACACCATACATTCACGTTCTTTAGATTTTTATTCACATACATGGTAACCGATTCTTCGTCAAAACAGAAAATTGTTAGATTAAAGCAAACTATACCATAATGCAAGAACTGGCATCATTAAACGAAGCTAATCCCCTCGCACTGGCATCATTAAACGAAGCTAATCCCCTCGCTGGCAGCCTTGAGCCTGATAATAAAAAAGTACTCCGTGACCTTGGGCGGTCGAACGTGGGTCATATGAGTCTACTCATATGCTAAACCATGCTCCATAGACACACATTATGGTCAAATAATATCAAAATCGTGGAAGCAATTCACAAGTTATTGAAAAATGAAAGGTGTTACTAGCGTACGTACATATGTACGCAGTACATGGACTAACGATATACCAGCTCTTGCCTGTCGACGAGGGGATACTAATTGGCAACCTGTTAAGCATTTAATGCGTTATGTTTCATTAAACTCTGTCTTTCCATTATAAAGATATTACATTCAACATCCTGCACCACCTTTAATTGACATGGCGCAATTTTAAATAATTGCCGCGCGCCAATTTTCCCAATTTTAGTACTTTCCCCTAACAAAAAAAACCGGCATCTAGTCGCACGCTGACTGAGCCGCGATATATAAACTTACCCAGGGAGATTACATTACGCGTCCACTGGCGGTTTGTTTCGGTGAGTCCGCACAGTACAACAGTCCGACTTGGCAACGCCACCTAGCGACTTATCATCGACACTGCAGTGCATGATATAAAAATCCTAAAACCATCAACTTCTAAAACTGGCGTTTTGAAGAAAGTCATGAAATAAAATTATGCAATATTAAATTCGATAAAATTGACGCAGTACAATTTTGAACAACGGTTATAAGCCAAAGATATGAGTGCCAGAAATAATCCACATTTAAACACATGAAAATGTTTGCCATTTCTCCCATTTCATTGTCGAAACTCCAGACGGTTTTACAGAATGTGAAAGCCGTGGAAAATGTATACCGGATATCAAATACTCCTACAAGCACTAATATGAACTTGTGAGTGAAATTCACGACAGGTCATACATTACATCGAAACAGAAATCATTGCCTTGAAAAAGTCTGAGAAATATTACACACACACAAGTACACATTCAAACGGCTGTATGTCAAACATTGTTCTGCGACTTTGCACTGCAGTGGAGTAGCCAGATTCATGCAGAGGGGGTGTGAATTGTGAATGGAGTTTGGAAGGGGGTGCGAGAACATACATTCAATTTCTTCCATTGTAGTGATTTTCACATATATTATACAGGTAGTT
Source organism: Conchocele bisecta (assembly GCA_029237695.1). NCBI lineage: Eukaryota > Metazoa > Mollusca > Bivalvia > Lucinida > Thyasiridae > Conchocele > Conchocele bisecta. The sequence goes on from CM055265.1 coordinate 181,717,457, forward strand.
TTTATTTGAAAACAAAAGTAGTTAAAGTAAAAAAATACCCACCTGACCAAATGTTACGGGATGCAATTACACACCATGTCACTGGACTTTGTACTGTACACCCACTGGTGAATCCATGTGACAAGTGTTTTTGTATGATGTGGTGTTTGTGAATGAGCTGATAAGACACGTGTCGTGCCTTTGCACTTAATGACTGGGTGCCAGACATCCTTCATCAAAGTTGCAAATCATGATTTGAATTGGGGTCCCATCTGTTTGGCAGAAAGTGTTCTTTATAGGAATTAAATATTAAATAAGTATAATTGTGTAACTATTCCAACAGTTTTAAAACATACGAGTGCCCGCTACAAAGAAATATTCACTTAGTAATCTTAGGTTTACTGATAGGTTGTATCATCGTGCCATTTTGATTGTAAATGAGGCAGGTTCATTTTTAAATTTATTTATATCAACTAAATGTGTCACCTGAAAAAAAATATTTTGTATTGACTTGTTACAAAATATGATCATTGCACATCAAAAGATAAATAGAGAGAATAAATAGTTGTTTCCATTAACATTTTAAAGAGTCAATGTTATCGCCCTTGATATCAAAGTGGCAATTCAAGCTTCATGTAAAAATAATAATAATGTAAAATTAACATGGTTGATATGATTTTTTTAAGAATTTTACCAAATTTTCTACGACGGCCATCTTGGATTATGCGACAACCTCCATTTGAACAAATATGAAAATGCTTCACCCACGCACCACAACTGTGAAGTCTGACCAGCGTCGTCAAACGGTACATGAGAAGAAGACGAAATCTATAATTAAAGGATGACCTGTCGGCGGCCATCTGTATGATGTATCATCGATTTTGACAATACCCACGATACCTTCGCCATGTGCCAGATACAAAATCAATGCGTGAAAAAACAAAGGGAGAACACTGGAATATTAGTGAGGCAAGAGTTGTGATAAATATACAAAAAGGAATTCCAGTTATGCTTGGGACACAAAATCAGTACATGTATCCGAAAAAAACAAAATAAATCAGTATGGTAAGATATGTTATTCTTGCTTTTAAGGACTAGAGCAAGTGAGCGGTGAGCGGGGTCTCATACATACCCTCGGCCGCAGCAAAGTCATTTGGCCTTGACCTTTGGCATGAAAGCCGCTTAGGTGAGATATAGAATGAAAATATGTTGTCAAAGAAGTATGTGACATTTCCAGTCGATCTAACATACGGTTGCAGATAAATTGTGTACTTAAAACATTAATGCAAATATTTCAAAACATTTAACACAATTTGACCTTGACCTTGGGCATGAAAGTCACATGCGTGGGCTATAAAATGAAAATATGGATGTTGATTGTTGATAGACAAATATATGTTTACTTAAAACTTTAACGCATATATTTCAAAACATTTAACGCAAGTTTCAAAGTAATTTCACCTTCACCGTGTGCATGAAAGCCGTATGAATGTTTGATAATTTAATGTAAAGTTTAACGGCCTATCAACAGCTATGGTCTAATACTCACATAAAGAATATAACTGTCGGATACCAAATGCCAAAGTTGTTTGTTTGTTTATTGGTGTTTAACGGCCTATCAACAGCTCAGGTCATATAAGGCTGGGCAAACGGGTTCGATCCTGTATTAACCTGCTGCATTGGGGGGAAAATCCCAAAATCAGAACGGAATAATTTCATCGAGAAAAATATAGTCAGCCCTGAAATTAGAATAACCCGACCTGATGCCAGGTCCATACCACACCAATGTCACTTGGCCCCTTTCCCTCTTTCCCTAAAAAAGGATTACGAATAATCTTAATACTCACACAAGAGATATAACCAGATTCAACTGTCACATACAAAATGCCAAAGACGTATGTGAGGGCCAAACCAGGTCTCCAGTCGGATTTCCGGTAAGGATGAATCGCGATTGTTAAATTACCCATCACATGCACCCACCAGGGCGATAGAAAGAAAATATTGATCTTCTAACTTAATAAAGAAGATATATATGAAGTTTCAAGTCAACCCGACTTGCGGTTGCAGAGACATTGTGTACTTAAAAACCTTGACTGTTTGATGCAAATATTTCAAAACTTTAAGTAATTTGACCTTGTGCAGGAAAGCCACATCAGTGTGCTACAGTATAAAAAAAATATGGATGACGATAAAGAAGTATATAAAGATTCTACTCAATGCGATTTACGGTTGCAGATATAATGGGTACCCAAAAACCTTTAACGCAAATCTTACGGATGGACGAAAATACAAAAACTATATACACCTCGACATACTTTGTATGCCTGGGTATGAATCATGATTGAAGGCACTGTGTTACAGATGATGCCTCAATAGTTTTGTTTGCCACATCATGCACTGCAAATGACCAATATCAACCAATTGCACCATTTCATTCGAAGTCAAATTTCGAAGTCGAAATTTATTGTACATATGTAATTTGTTACAAGTTTGACCATTGGGCATTGATTTCAATTATAATCATGATAATAGCACAAAAATAAATCATTAATTCGTAAATTTTCGTTTCCCTTCGAAAGTCTACAAAGTTTTGTCTTTGGTCTATTCTGGATGTTTCAAGTAAAATCCTTTATTGCGAAGATATCTGAAACAATGTGAAACCAACCAAATATAGACTTTATAGACTGTGGACGTTAAACAAAAATTTATGAATCAAAGATTGAATGCAATACCTTAAATGCTAATCACTCTAGGTTGGCGGTAGGATTTTTAAATTTAAATTTGCTCAAATATGTGTCTGTGACTGGAGAAATGGGGCTTATGGGATTTGCGACCAGTGTAGATACACATATCCGCACAGGATCTGCACTGTTCACCATTGCATCAATGAAATCTCCATCATGCTTCTAACAAGCCACATCATTATCAGGCTACAGGAGTGTACTATTTGATCAGGAGCTACACTGGTCACAAATCCCATAAACCACATTCTCCAGTCACAGCCACCTTTGGTTAAAGTAACGGACCAATACCTATAAATACATTAAATATACCTAAAAGCATCAATAAGTAAAATAAAATAGGCCAAACAAATTATTTACTCCCATATATCACACATGGAGTAAATACATTTTGTTTAGCTTATGTTTCTCTCACTTATTGATGCTCTTAGGTGTATTTAATGTATTTATAGGCCATGGTCCGTTACTTCAAACTGAGGTCACAGCCACATATGTGTAAAAGCATAGTAAATATATTTCTGACCATTTCAATATCTAGTCCTTCGAGTGTCACATAATCGGAAATGTACAAATGCCATTCTGTCCACCACAAGAATAAGTCACTGATTCAAAAAATATTGACAAATCTTAAAACTGCACAAATCAGATTTGGTGTGAATAAGATTCATTCTCAATTCCATCAACACAAGAAGTAACATGTCTTCACGACACATCCTTTCAACAGGTTGATTAGATGATTAGAGCAGAAATCAGAGTTAAGAACCACACAAACACTGCCACTGGCATGGATGGTACTCTGGTTTAAATGGTTAATTTTTTGTAACTGAACTTGTCTTTCTCAAGCTCTTCCTCGAGCGTTATATTTTCAGATGTCGCTGATCTTAAGATGATGACAGTCTGTCATGGCGACACTATATTTTGCTTCGTGTAGGTCAGGAACTGGATCAGTTCCATTTCGCGAGTGTTTGTCAACTTGTTGCCCAGGTGGAGTAGTGTTTCCAGGCAGCGATTCTTCTGGTGGCCTTTGTCCTTCAACAGCAGAATGAGAAAACAATTTCCGCCTTAATCTGCTTCTTCTGAAACCGCCCATATATTATCTCAATAGCCCTGCTGGTGTCTGCCTCGACTGCAGGGTGAAGTTGAAGAGGCTCGACGAATAATCCAGATGGCTGAGATCTGTAGACGGCTTCCCTGAAACAAACAATCAAACACTATTATGTACATGGTTAGCCTTTTATTGAATTTCTTACCAGTATTAACCATTACTCAGCAAATGACTCTGCAACTTTCCAACATGAAACAGTGCTTAGAGAAACTACATCCCACCCGGGCATCAAACTCACAACACTTGGATAAATGTGGTAAGCGAGTAAGCCACATTGTTCATAGTTGTGAACAGTAACTCTTGAAATCTACAACCGTACTGTCCGTAGCAGAGTTACGTTTCCATTCATAGTCTTCCTCTGCAGAATAGTGAATAAGAGATCTGGTTCGCAAATTAAATGTAGCAGCTAAAGTTGGGGTCCCATCCACAGGTTGAAGTAACGGACCGAGGTATATATGTGTGTGTTATAGAGGGAGTAACAAAAAAAAATTAGCTTTTTTTTTTTCGTTTATGGACGCTTTTAGGCATATTTAATGTATTTATAGACCTCGGTCCGTTACAATGTACTTCAACCTGTGGTCCCATCTAGTAGGCATAACAGTTTGCCTATAAGAATTAAATAAGTGTATAATTGTGTAACTACGGTACATGTATTCCGCCAGTAAAAATTACGAGTGCAGGCCCACTATACACATATAATCATTTAGTAATATTGATTTTACTGATAGTGACTCGCGGTGGTATCAGGCTATTTTGATATGCAAATGAGACATGACATTTTTAAATTATTTATACCAATTAAATGTGTCACCAGAACAAATATTTTTATTGACACATTATAAAGTACGATCATAGTGCACATAACAAAACTAAGCAGACAGAATATAGTTTCCATTAACCTTTAATGGAAACACAGTTATCGCCCCTGTTATCAGTGACGAAATTCACGTTTCATATAAAAAGAAAAAGTACATGTATATTTCACGTACATGTACACAAATGGGGGGAAAATCCCAAAATCAGAACTGAATATTTACAATAACAAAATTCAGCGCTGAAATCAGAATAATCCTGGTCTGATACCAGGTCCTCGCTACACCAGAATCACTTGGCCCCTCCCAAAAGAAGTAGGATAAGTAATAATCTTAATACTTTTATAATGGGCAATAACCCAATTCAACTCCCAGGTAACAAAAGAGCCAAAGATAAAAATGTACTGAAGGGTCAAACCAGGCAAATAGTGATTCCTATATAGAGGAACTACTACCGTTAATTTACGTCGTCTCGTTCTCTCGACCACCACCCACGTAAAGTTTTGTATTACTTTTATAATAGTTTTATTTTCAGATGGAAAATATACAAATTAGGTCACAATTAACAACTAAAGTGTAAATCAGATCTGATTAGCTATTCTGTAGAGGAAGCATACGTATATCATTTATTTGTTTGTTGGGGTCTAACGGCCTATCAACAGATGCGGTCATTTAAGGCCGGGTCAATGGGTTTAGTAATAAATCCCATATATTACCTGTACAAGTACATGTTCAAGTACATGTACAAATGGGGGGAAAATCCTAAAATCAGAAATGAATATTTACAATAAAAGAACTATATACTCAGCCCTGAAATCAGGATGATCCTGATCTGAGGCCAGGTCCTCGCCACACCAGAATCACATGGCCCCTCCCAAAAGCAGCAGGATCAGTAATAATCTTACTACTTCTATAATGGGCAATAACCCAATTCAACTGCCAAGTAACAGAAAGAGCGAAAGATGAAAACGTACCTGAGGGCCAAACCAGGCAAATCGTGATCCATACGTATTACTTTTATAAAAAAAAAATTCAAATGGAAAATATACAAATTGTGTCACAATTAACAACTAAAGTGTAAATCAGATCTGATTAGCTATTATGTAGAGGAAGCATACGTATATCATTTATTTGTTTGTTGGGGTCTAACGGCCTATCAACAGATGCGGTCATTTAAGGCCGGTCAATGGGTTTTATAATAAATCCCATATATTACCTGTACAAGTACATGTTCAAGTACATGTACAAATGGGGGGAAAATCCTAAAATCAGATGAATATTTACAATAAAAGAACTATATACTCAGCCCTGAAATCAGGATGATCCTGAT